>CAVNYN010148008.1:2291-14251 GCA_963692815.1 Nyctanthes arbor-tristis
CCCCCCCCCCCCCCCCCCCCCCCCCCCCCCCCCCCCCCCCCCCCCCCCCCCCCCCCCCCCCCCCCCCGCCCCCCCCCCCCCAGATATGCATAAAGTGCAGGAAATGCAGAACAAAATCCAGTCATACTGTGGATATGTTCTTATTGAATCACCAGCACTTGGAAAAATATTCACCAATGTAAGCAAAGTTTAAAGAACCATAATCTGAATAGGATCAGATTCCAGTACCAGTCCATCTATTTACAAAAAGTGGAGACCAATGAATAAAAATTAAAGTCAGAAGCTTCCTTGTAAAAAATTATAGAACTTGTCAGCTAGAAGCCAAGATAGAATCACAGGATAACAGCCCAAATTTGAAGATGTATTCGATAAGCAATCGACTCATGCCTTGCTTATTGATGGATGAATGCATAGTATTTCTTGTCACTGGTGATAATACATTCTTTTAGAAATCTACATTTATGCCGCGGATTTGATTATCAGATAACTGAAATGTGGTTGTATGGTCTACGTCACAGGATTGATACTTCGGAAGGTGTTGCATTTGCTCGTAGCGTCTGAAAGGAGATCGACGGGCTTTAATAAGGGCCAGCAATAGCGTTATCATTTTTCCCCCTTTGTATTTCAAAGTAATCTGTTTTTCACAGCTGTGGTGTTGACAATAGATGTTGCAGAATAAGAACCCTGAATAAATAAAGAAGATGCCTTTGTGCTACTTTTTTTAAAAATGTTTCTGGGAGCTTTTGACAAAAAGGAGCTGGCCAAATCCAATTGGGAGGCCGAATCCTGTACCCTTAGGACCATTCTATTACGATATGATTCCTCAGTTTTCCTCAGTAAAAAATAAAAAAAAAAAAAGAAAAAAATGACGAAGAAGAAGAAGAAGAAAATGGATCTGAAATGAAATATCAGAAAAGGAAACAAGTTATTGAAGAAAGTCATTGAATGTTAAAAGCGATATATTCAGACGGACTATTGACTTGTTGACTGTTGAGATGGTAAGATTTTTATCAATGGAACTTATTTTTGATACTCGTGGAGTATCAGAAATGTTTTCTTATCTCTACTAATACGCTAAATAGCTCTATTTCTAGAGTAAGTTTTTTGCTACAACATGAATTGAAAGCTCAAGTTTCTAAAGCATGTTAATGAGATGCACAAGTTTTTGTTCTAACATCTTTTTTCTTGTTTTCCATTGCATTTTTATCTTCAACCTTCCATTTATTAGCAAAAGGACCCGTTTCCTCGAACTTTGAGAAAATCAATAATTACAAAAATGCTACATAATCTTGTACACCCGGTTCAGCATACACCAACAAAAACTATGAATAGCGATAACCATTTTAAGAATGCGACATCCACATTTTTGTTGATGAGAGATTAAAGATAAGAATGTGACATAATAATATTTGAGAATATAAAGCTAAAGGATTTGTGGTGTAATATTTATATTATTAAAAAAAAAAAAAGAATTGATGTCCTTGACTCCTTATTTGTCATTTTGATTTTTTTTGGTTGCAGTCTTTCTAATTAAAGAATCAGATCAACATTGATTAACACTTGACAGTCTCTAGAATCACATTTATTCTTGATTAACAGCATAATAATTATTTATTATTGTACAAGTGGATTAGATCCACCATTTTCTTAAAATTTTCAAAAATAATAATAATAATAATAATAATAATAATAACAGTGAAAGCATTACTTCAGACAAAATCCAAGTCTGCCTTCTAAAGCCACAATTTGACAATTGGCTCAACCGTGCATATTAAATACACACTCAATCGGTCGAAAATTATGATTAATCACTACTCTGATCATCATTTAAAAAGAATCGGTATCCATTTAGTTCAATTCAAAACTTCTTATTCTCATCAAAGGTCTTTTTTTCCCCCTGAAAGGTTCATCAAACATCTTTTAACATTCGACAATTTTGATGTTGGCCAAAAAAAAAAAAAAAGGGAAAAATTATGAAAAATTATGACACGAGTAAAAGTAGAAAGAAAACTTCGCACGAGAGAATGGAATCCAATTTCACTCTCTCACACACAGAAACTAGGAGAGAGAGAAACCATAACCAACCACCTCAAAACATTCCCTTTCCCATTCTCTTATTATCACATAACCAACCA
This sequence comes from Nyctanthes arbor-tristis, assembly GCA_963692815.1. NCBI lineage: Eukaryota > Viridiplantae > Streptophyta > Magnoliopsida > Lamiales > Oleaceae > Nyctanthes > Nyctanthes arbor-tristis. The sequence goes on from CAVNYN010148008.1 coordinate 4,427, forward strand.
CCTCCAAAACATTCCCCAAAATTTCCATATATCATTAAAAAACTAGCACGGAGTCGAGATTTAGCGCATAGTATTGAATTGAATTGGACAATGTAATAAACGGAACCTTAACCTTTTATTTATTTATTTTTTTAATATTTTGTAGTTCAGTTTAGTCGAGACTCGAAACGTGACATGATACATTAAAACTAATTGAAAAAGATCCCAAGCCTTTATTTATAAAAAAAAAAAAAAAATACCAGAGGCAAGCATATTAAGCAAACACACCCCCAAGAAACAAAGCACTCAAAAAGTCCACACCTCACTCTCCAATTCAATAGTCTCCACCACCACCACCACCACCACCACCACCAATAACCCCGCCGTAACAGAATGACACCGTGAAAATGTCCTCCGACCAGCCTCCTCAACAACCCTCCAACCCAAATTCTCCCATCACTGTCCGGAAACTTGTGGTGGAAGTTATTGAGGCGCGTGACCTTCTTCCTAAAGATGGGCAGGGAAGTTCTAGTCCATACGTGATTGCAGATTTTGATGGGCAAAAGAAGAAAACTTCGACGGTGCAGAGGAACCTCAATCCAGTGTGGAATGAGGCATTGGAGTTCATTGTATCGGACCCCAAGACTATGGAATTTGAGGAGCTGAATGTTGAGGTTTTTAATGATAAGAAGCTGAGTAATGGAAATGCGAGGAAGAATCATTTTCTGGGGAGGGTGAAGCTGTACGGGACGCAATTTGCTAAGAGAGGGGATGAGGGGTTGGTGTATTTTACACTGGAGAAGAAGAGTGTGTTCAGTTGGATCAGAGGAGAATTGGGATTGAAGATTTATTATTATGATGACATTTTGGAGGATCAGCAGCCACCACCAGAAGAGCAGCAGCAGCAGCAGCCGACTTCGCCGCCGCAAGAGCAGCCACAGGGGGCTGAGGAGGTGACCAAGAAGCCCGTTGTGATGGTTTACGAGGAGCCATCGCCTGCGCCGATGCCGACTCATATTGCAATGGAGACACGCGAGCCTTCACCGCCGGTACATGAGCATCCTATTCCTGGGGAGCCGTCAACTGGTCCTCCTAGGCAAGGTATTCCGGCGCCGGAGTTCTCTCCGGAAGTGAGGAAAATGCAGATGGGACCCAGTGGTGGTCCGATGGCCGGGGAGAGGACGAAAGTTTTACGGCGACCTGCGAATGGAGACTACTCCCCGAGAATTATCTCCGGGAAGTTCGCCGGAGACACATCAGAGAGAATTGCGTCTTATGATTTAGTCGAGCCCATGCAGTATTTGTTCATACGTATCGTTAAAGCACGTGGGCTCGCCGAGAATGAAAATGCTTATGTGAAAATTCGGTATTCAAGCCATATTGTACAGTCCAAACCGGCGATGAATCGACCAGGCGATTCAACTGCAAATCCTGAGTGGCACCAGGTTTTTGCTTTAGCCTACAATAAAGAAAACACAGCAAATTCCACTCTTGAAATATCAATTTGGGACGGGTCGTCGGAGAAATTCCTCGGCGGGGTGTGTTTTGATCTCTCCGACGTACCTGTCCGTGACCCGCCGGATAGCCCATTGGCTCCACAATGGTACCATCTAGAAGGGGCAGCCGCTGATGATCCTAATAGACCAGTCTCAGGTGATTTACAGCTTTCGGTTTGGATTGGAACTCAGGCAGATGATGCATTTCCTGAATCATGTAGCCCTGATGCTCCAATGCCACAGGTATCTTACACGCGCCCAAAAGTTTACCAGTCTCCAAAACTTTGGTACTTGAGAGTGACAGTCATTGAAGCTCAGGATCTTCATATAATTCCCAATCTTCCTCCATTGACTACGCCAGAGATTCGGGTTAAGGGACAGCTCGGGTTTCAGTCAGTTCGAACTCGAAGGGGTTTAATGAGCCACCATACTTCTGCATTTCATTGGAATGAAGATTTAATATTTGTTGTAGAGGAGCCACTTGAAGACAGCCTCATTTTGCTAGTGGAGGATCGGACGGGGAAAGAACCAATGCCGCTTGGGCATGTCCTGATTCCAGTTGGGTCTATTGAGCAACGGCTAGACGAGCGCAATATGCCGGCTAAGTGGTACGGTCTTGAAGGTGGACCAGGCGGCAATGGATCCTATTGTGGGAGGCTACATTTAAGAATGTGCTTGGAGGGAGGGTACCATGTTCTCGATGAAGCAGCTCACCTTAGCAGTGATTATACTCCCACAGCTAAGCAATTATGGAAGCCGGCAGTCGGGATTTTAGAGCTCGGAATACTTGGAGCTCAAGGCCTGTTGCCAATGAAATCCAAGGGCAACGGAAAAGGGTCTACTGATGCTTATTGTGTCGCTAAGTATGGGAAGAAATGGGTTAGAACCAGGACTATTACAGATAGCTTTTATCCAAGGTGGAATGAGCAATACACATGGCAAGTGTATGATCCTTGTACAGTCCTAACCATTGGTGTGTTTGACAATTGGCGAATGTTTGCTGAGGCAGGGGAGGAGAAGACGGACTATCGTATTGGAAAAGTAAGGATACGGGTTTCTACCCTGCAGAGTAACAAGGTGTACATGAACTCGTATCCATTGATGGTGTTGCTAAGATCAGGGTTGAAAAAGATGGGAGAGATTGAGTTAGCAGTTCGGTTTGCCTGTCCTTTATTGTTGCCGGATACCTGTGGCATCTACGGGCAGCCTTTGCTGCCTCGAACGCACTATCTCCGCCCTCTTGGGGTGGCTCAGCAGGAGGCACTGCGTAGCGCTGCCACCAAAATGGTGGCTGCTTGGTTGGCCAGGTCTGAGCCTCCATTAGGGCCGGAGGTGGTTAGATACATGTTAGATGCTGACTCACATACGTGGAGTATGCGAAAGAGCAAGGCTAATTGGTTCCGGATTGTGGCTGTTCTTTCTTGGGCCGTTGGGTTAGCGAAATGGTTGGATCACATAAGAAGGTGGAGGAATCCTGTTACCACCATACTAGTTCATGTTTTATACTTGGTTCTGGTTTGGTACCCTGATTTGATAGTCCCAACCGGATTCTTATATGTAGTTCTTATAGGAGTGTGGTATTATCGGTTCAGGCCTAAAATACCGGCAGGCATGGATGTTAAGTTATCACAAGCTGAAATGGTTGATCCTGACGAACTAGACGAGGAATTTGATACAATGCCGAGTTCGAGACCACCTGAAGTTATCCGTGTTCGTTATGACAGACTGCGAATACTAGCAGCAAGAGTCCAAACAGTATTGGGAGATTTTGCTACACAAGGTGAAAGGGTCCAGGCCCTGGTCAGCTGGAGGGACCCCAGGGCCTCGAAATTGTTCATCGGTGTGTGCTTCGCGATAACAGTGGTTTTATACACCGTACCATCTAAAATGGTAGCGGTGGCCCTCGGATTCTACTTCCTCCGGCACCCCATGTTCAGGGACCCCAAGCCTCCTCCTAGCTTGAATTTTTTCAGAAGGCTGCCCAGTTTGTCTGATAGATTATTGTAGTGTAGGTTGAAATTTCTGACAACGAATTTTCACATTTGGTCGAGGTGCTGCTATTAGTGTGAAGCAACTTGTTGAACATTATTTTTCCTGAACAGGTTTTTTTTATTATTGTTAATAATAACAACCTTGGAAGAAGTGAAAAGAACAATGAAAATTGGGGCCTTTTTTGCATTTGAGTTCATTGACTAACTGTTGAAATAAGGAAAAAGAGGGCAGGAAAAGTTGAGCACGAGTGGAAGAACATAATAGAATGCGAGATTAAAGGAGAAATTTTGAAATGACAGAATTCATCATGTTATTCTTGTCCTGGAAAGCATTAACATTATTGTTCGTTACATGTTCCAGTTTATATATTAATCTCAAAGTTCTCGAGGGCGTGTTTGAACAGTATTATAAAATCAAGTTTATATCAATCTTGTGACATTCTTTGAGGGTGTGTTTGATAGTGTGTATATATATATATATTATATACTCGACTGGATTGGACAATACTAAAAAAAAAAAAAGGATAATGAAAGGTTGATGCAATACCTTTTGTGGCTAAGAGTGAAAAGTGCTGATTAAATGAAAACAGAAGGTCCATAAAGAGTTAATTATTGACCAGACACTTACTTGAGAAAGCACAAATTGAGGGCTAGGAAAATCAAATTAGGCATTGCCATTGCTTAATTCTGCTTAAATAAAACCATTATTTAAGTCGAAACATAATAACTTTCTTAGATTGTACATCTTCATTATAATCAGTTGATCTTTTCTTGTATTTGTGTTATCAAGAGCCTAAAGAGGACAGTCGAGGGTCGGCGAGCACGCCTACATAGAATGGGAGGGGGAGCGGAAACAGAGAAACATGATGCTGAAACCAAAGCCGAAAAGGAAGAGAAGCATGAAAAGAAAGAGAAGGAGAAGTACGAGAATGAGGACGAGAAAGGAGAAAAAGGTTCAGATAAAGCCAAAGACAAGAAAAAGAAAGATAAGGGTGGCAAAGAGAAGAAGAAGAATCCTGAAGATAAGAAGGATGCGACGAAACTGAGGGCTAAGTTGGAGAAGCTCGATAGCAAAATGGCCGCTCTTGTGATCAAGAAAGAAGAAATTTTGAAGCTCATCAATGAAGCAGAAAACAATGCAGCCAGTGCAACCGCCCCACCTGCCTCCGGTTGAGTTATAATAGCTCAACTTTAATATAACGATCGAGACCATGATTTGTATGCACAATCAGGACTCGGACACTAAAATTCCTAAGATTTTAGCTTCTTTTTCTTTTTTAATACGGTTTACTATGTACCATCACATGGCATGAGTTCATGGACATCATTTGAGGATCGATGATGTCACAGAATAGCTTTAGTTATTGTATTGTAGGGTGTTCTTTGGTCTGTAATAATACATAAAACTGCAAAACCAATTTGACTGATAACTGATTCTAATAACACACAGATACTCTCAGACATTACGCGCTGTTTTAAGTGAAACCGAAGAGGTGGCTTCTTAATTTCCTGGAAACATGTGTGACAGATGAACAAAGTTCAGAAGGAATCAGTTTTTGAATTTTGCATCATGAACACAACACAGTAATATTATAAACAAAAAGTAGTTCATTATCCATTCTTTGAACATGGGAAAACCTATAGTAACAAGCACTGGGAAATGGGATATCCAAAAAAATCAAACGAGAAATAGATTTATCAACACAAAAAGAAACCAGGTAAATGTAGATAACATCCTGTCTCGAAACTGGAATTTGCAAAGCTGGTGAAGAAGTTAAGATACACGTTGCTGGGCCTGAAGAAGTCCATCGCGAATCTGAGTTGCCACATCACGAACTGCACCAGGACCATGGGGTATGAACACAGCAGAAGACTTGGAGGTGGCGCCAATTTCTTTCATTGTATCAAAGTACTGAGTTACGAGGACCATATCCATAACATCCTTTGCAGTGGTTCCAGGGACGTTAACTGAGAAACCTAGGACACTGTCTCTTAAACCATCCACAATTGCCTGACGCTGGCGAGCAATACCCAGTCCTGCTAGATATTTAGCCTCTGCTTCACCTTCGGCTCTCTTAATTTGTAAAATCTTTTCAGCCTCTGCCTTCTCGTTGGCAGCTACCCTCAGCCTAGCCGCTGGAGAGGTTGAAATGTTAAGACTGTTAGTATTTGAAAGCAGAAAGTGGAATTAACAAGGCTAAAAATGGGCCGTCTTTAGCCTTCTTGTTGGCAGCCTATTCTTGTTGAAATGTTAGACGGTTAGTATTTGAAAGCAGAAAGTAGACTTAACAAGACTAAAAAGGGCCGTCTTGAACTCTGAAATGGTGTGAGAAAAACTTTGAAACAGACGTATGGGAATTTGCTCTTGGACAAGGAAAAAAGATCTCTTCACTAGAATTGTAAGATATCTCCCTAGATACAAAAATGTTAAGAAATTTGGACACATTTTTTAATGATTTCTGCATACTGATTATTGCTAACCTAAATTAAGGATTGTGATTAACTCATAACAGTGGGATTTAAGAATGTTAAGAAATTCGAGCTCGGGGAATATTTTTGGCCTGGTTAAGGGTATGGAACACTATTTGGTATACCCAGGCTTCAGGACTCTGGCCTCATAATAAATGAAAATGGTGTAATTTACCAGCATTGATTTCATTCATTGCCCTCTTAACATGCTCATCTGGTTCTATGTCGACAATTAGTGTCTGAACAATTTCGTAACCATAAGCAGACATAGCCTGTAAGAATGAACAAGCATGATAAGAACTATGTCACGAATTGGGTTCAACATTATAAACCAGCATGACGGCAGAACAGAGGTTACCTTTTCAAGTTCATCTTCAACGGCCTTTGCAATTTCATTTTTCTGCTCAAAGGCATCATCAAGATTGAGTTTCGGAACACTTGCTCTTATCACTACACAAATGGAGTCACAAAACAAATTTTAGGTAATACTAAAGATCATAATAAATTTCAATCTGTACAAAGAACCAGAATATCAAGTGTAACTTCACGCAGGTACCATCAAAGACATAGGCCTGAATTTGGCTTCTTGTGTTGCTAAGTTTGTAGAAAGCATCACTTGCCTTGTCAGCAAGGGCACGGTATTGTACTGATGCAACTACATTAACAAATACGTTGTCCTGAAGATCAAGAACTATACAAATTATTATTTCTGCTGAATTAAAGTTTATCACGGCAACAAGCGTTTAGATTGGTAAATAACATACGCAAGTAACTGCAAAGGAAATGCGATAATTTTAACGCTAATGGTAACATTATGCAGAAAAAATGGACCTTTGTTTTGGTTTCGCAGCGTACGTCCAACTGCTGCAGACGAAGGGAGAGATGGCCAGAGAGCTGGCTTCCAAAACACCAGGGCAGGCAATGGCACCCGGGTTCAAGTACGTCCTCAAATTTTCCAAAACGCTCCTTAATGGCAACCGTAGATTGGTCAACTTGTACACAACACAGTAAGTTTCCCATGTCCTGAGCGGATTGAGAAAAAACAGTGACAGTTGGGAAAAGAAAAACATCATGCACAAAATACAGAAACACAAATTGCACGGGTTCGGCAAACCAACAATCATCAAAGGACAATGAAACTTGAATAACTCAATCAACCACACAACATAAGAATGTCCAGAGCAATCTCAACTTCTCCTTACAATGTTCTATAGCCATAAGTTGCAGATTCAATGCCATGATGTAAATTATAATGGAAGCCCTGAGTTTCTACATCAGTTCATTTTTCACCCTAAACTAACTGCTAAATTAGGACTTCAATAAACTTACTACTACACGTCCCAATTCAATTCCAAATTGAGACAACCAAATAACAACAATCCCAAAATCTTACATCTTATAAACTATGATCTGCCAAAAAATTGAATAGAAAATCTTGAGACTTGCTTATAGCAAAAACTATAATAAAACAATCTGTTAGCTAATCTTCTAAACCTTCTATCAACACTCATCTTATTCTACTATTAAAAGAGAATTTCATGTTCTGATATAAAAGAAACCCAAAACTTCATTTATTTCAGTTTCATACAGCATGAAATACAAATAGTAACCCAGAAAATCACACCTCTTGATGAACTTACAGAATCTTTAGCTACCCAACAACCATTAAAAACTCAATTCACGTTAAAACGTAAATCCAATAACGAAGATGCATAACATAAAGAAATCCAGGAAAAAAAAACACAGAGAGAGAGAGAGAGACTTACAGTCTGTTAGAGGCAGGAAAGTGATTCAGAAACGAATTGGGGATGACTCTTGACTTGGTGTGCGGAGCTGTATATATAATGGTGGAATGAGTTGTCTAATTTATACGAGGGAGCGTGGGAGAAGACCTCTTAGCTTGGCAAAACTCAACCAACGAATTTGTCGTACTAATCTTGATATCTACGATAAATAAGATAAAAGATTTTTAAAGATATTTTGTCATCATAAATAAATGCCAAATATTTGTATGAAAGAATAGTTCTTTTTTTCTTTCTTCTCCTCTCTCTTTTTTTGTGTTATTTTTTTCTTTTGAAGAAATTTTTTGGACCAGCTGTCATTATAGATTGATTGCAATTTTTTATGAAACGAAGGCACAATGCATGACTCGGTAAGTAATTGTGTGGGGAGAAAATCGTGAGTATTTATTGAACAATTTAAAAAATATAATATGTACCTTAGACGTATAAGAGCTTGTTTGATGCGCTTTTTTTTTTCAAAATTGGGAGAATTTATAATGAGGAAAGAAGGAGAATGTGTATTCAAAATGTAAAAATGTGTAAAATATATTGTTGTAATTAAATAATATATTTAAAATAAATGTCAAATCAGTGTTAGCTAAAATTATAAATTGAAAAAAAAAAGAGAAATAAAAAGCATCAAACAAGCTCTAAATAAAATAAAGATAACCATAAAGACGTAGGGAAAGATATTTTAAAATAAACTAGAAAAAGCTGATTCAAGAAATAGTCAAAGAATATAGAAATATGTTATAGTTACTTGTTATCAAAGGTCAATGGACAAAGAACTTTATAAAAATGAATCAATAATCAATAATAATAATTAATCGGAATGAAAGTGGTAGATTAATGATTTAGATCGTCTCTAATGGTGCAAGTTGTATTGCTTCCTAAGTGATTAGAATTACTGAAATTGAAATGAGACATCTCCAGTGATCATGTAAATTGCACAAAGTAACAGAAGACTTGTTAAGATATAAGCATTTGATACGGGAAAAAAAGAGAGAATGAAGAAATAGGAGCGTGGATAACATTGTTTACAACGTCATTTATTGCCACATCAATTTTTTAGATGACGTGACAGAAAAATTTATCTAATGAGCATTCTATTGGACATCCTCTAAGAATTGAATTATACTATTATTATTTTTTGAATAAAAGAATTGAATTAATTGTTAAATAAATAATTTTTTATTATATTATATAAGGGATTGTAAAATGATTGAATTAAATATACATACATTGTTTTTTTTTATACAGAGGGGATTGTAGGGGTGAGGAATCAAACCCTTGACTAAGGGTTTAAGAACTTAATTAAGATGCCATCAGACCACAGGGTCTTGGCATTAGGGCTGTGCAAAAGGGTTTCGGTCCCAGGTTTTTGAAGGATCAAGACCGGACCAAACATCTTCGGTTCGGTCCCAGTCTCGATCTTAAAAATGGCAAGTCCAAATGATTTCGGTCCCGGTTCAGACTCGGGTAATGAATTCGGTTTTTTTCGAGCTTTTCCGGGCTTGTGAAAAAAATTTTCTATAGACTTAATAACGTAAAAATACATATAAACAAAGTTTAGAATAAACAAATAGAAGAGTTTTCTACGCAACAAAAGTATTAACATGCCTCTGTAAGGTAGAAGCACTAGACTTACTTGTATTTCTCATTTTTTTATTTTAACAAATCTAAAATTATTAAATATTTGAAATATATATCATAAATTGGAAAATAAATATAAAAATCATAAATATTATATATACTTTATAATTTTAATAATTTTACAATACAATTTTGATATTTTTAAAAGATAAAATATAGATAATTTCTACTTTATTATACATTTATAGGGATTAAATATTACAAAAATAATGTAATTATCAAAAATAAATAACACTTACAACTTAAAATAAAAATAAGAAAATCAATTTCACATTTTTTACCAATAAGAAAACCACTTGAATAAATGAGAAGATGTATAAGCACAAATTCTTTACGTCTATATATAAATATATTTATATATATTATATAATAATAGCATGTAACTTAAATAGAGTCAATAAACATATTTTAAATTCGAACAATTTTTTTTAACAAAATTCTTACAATATTGCAAAT
>CAVNYN010148417.1:628-12749 GCA_963692815.1 Nyctanthes arbor-tristis
AGAACCCCCTCCCCCCCCCCCCAAAAAAAAAAACCCGAAAAAAGAGGGAAATAGAAATTAAAGGGGAAAAAATATGATTTTCTTTCTAAATGGCTTTGCATGGCTTCCACTGATACCAATAACTTGCGGGGAAGCTTGTTTCATGAGAAAACAACGGAGTGTGGAGGGAACATAATGCCATCTTCTCAAGATAAAAGTACCGAAATACCTTTCAGTCTTTCAAAATTCTATCTTTCATGTGTGTTACATGTAAGGCCGGACTTGTGCTCAATAGAGACCTAAGTGAATTTTAAAAAAAATAGGCCTCAATCGCTTACCAACTTATCTCAAATACTTAGCTAAAATAAAGCCGAAAAACTAAAAGTAATTGTTATCGTTCAATAATATCCAAACAAACCAATTATTCATATAGTTGAACAAAAATGAAGTTAGACAAAAATTTACAAAAATTCAAAAAAATAATAATATGCTGGCAAGGCAACAACAATGCATTAAGTAAAACTAATATTTAGACAAGGCAAAAAACAAAATAATAATATTGGAAATGAATATGCCAACAAGGCAACAATATTTTAAAAATCAAACAGTGACTTAAGTAGAACATACTTTCCATAGAATTCTATATCCACGCTATAAAGCAATAAATAAGTATCTGATAAATCAACTATTAGAGCAGTATCATTCAATGAAAGTTTTCTGAAATTCTGAAGCAAAATACAATGTTTGATATTTGTAAAAACGAATAGAGCACTGCATTTAAAATCCAATAAAGCAATTTCAATAAAAATAATATAAAGTAAATCTACTTAATAATAAAACATCTAAGGAAGTTTAATTCAAAATAGACTAATTTTCTAACAAAATCCAATAGGCAAGATTTCACACCCTCATCTAAATACAACTCGTCTTGTAGTTTTTGATCAAACTAACCTGACTTTACTCGGGAAGAAGATGATGAAGAATGGCATTTTGTCAAACACTACACAGCTTTAATTTTCCTCTTCACATCAAACTGCCTCCTCGCTTTCCTTTCCTCTACCCTATGTCCATTGTCTTCTCTGTACTGAGAAAGACAACTGCGTTTCGTACAAAATATCAGACAAATTCTATAGCCATTGTAATTCATGTATGAAAATTCCTAACTTAAAATTTTCTCTTAGAAGATCCAGCCTTTTTGACAGTGAAAAGAGCGCGTATATCCAGAGCACTCATTAAAAGACAAAAGCGTTGACAGTTTTCAAATTAAAAGAGAAAAATTAAAGAAGATTAGGACCTTCATAATCAAGTAATCAACTTGTAATTAATTAGAAAAACCCAAACCTTGCAAATTGCAATTTGTGAGTTCAACTTCTAGACTCTAGAGATTGGCAGAGGTATTTCCGGCTCCGACAACTATCAATGATGATGTATGATGCTTATGATTCTCGTCTGAATCCGAACTACGAAGACACGCTAGTGGTGTATTTTAGTATTTGGGAGAGACGTTCATCATATTATCAGAAACATCAATTCTTTTAAACTTTTTTTTTGTGCAAATTAGCCAGTACACAACCATGGACCTTTGTAATTAGAAAAATACTTATTTTAATTTTTAATTGATAAATTATAAATATTGAGTCATTTTATTTAGAAGAATACAGTCAATGTAACAAACTACAATTGAGAGTGTAATAAGTATTTTTGTAATTTATTTCCAATGACTACTCCCAAAACCAAAATAGTTATAGTTGAGAGTATTTTTCTAATTTATTACAAATGTAACAACTAACATGTAAAAAACATTTTTTTTTCTTTTTGGGCTCAGGTTTTAGCGACTTCATCTTTTATTTGGGCCTTTTATTAAATATTGAATTTTGGGCCCAACTTGAAGGATCTTATGTTGGACTTCAGAAATTCAAAAAAAAAAGGGCAAAATGAGCCCTCTGTATTTTTAGGCCCAAAACGGCTGCTTGTTGGGCCTCTATTCAGGTCCGACATCGGGAAGATATATGCATTTATGTCCTTCCATCGTGTAAAGTAAAAATATGTGAAGCTTTTCAAAAGCTGAACAAGTCATTTGCAATATCCATTGGGCAGGGGGGCAACTGTAATAATTGTGAAAAGGAAAACTTAAACCTATTAAAAACAAATCTTCCTAGAAAATGTTGTTTTTCTCTTCTAGCCTAGCTTTTCCCAAAAGGATGGAAATACATTTATCTATACCTCCAAATTAATTTCGTCAATTTATTTTCAATTGAATCGTTACACAGTGCAATAATTATAAAACTTGTTTCTAATCCACATAGACTAAAACAGTTCATTTAATTGTATCCTTAGCAAAATATTTAAAAGATATAACCTTTTCACATGAATAATTCTTATTTGTATTTTAGTTAGTTCTAGACTTTCAGATCGAGCACTCGGTATTTTTGACGAGGGAATTCGACAGAGAGGAAACACTTTATATATATTTACCGTATCACATAAAACAATGTGATGGCAGTCTCTTGTATATATGATTAATTGCACCACTTCAAGATAATGTTGATATATATGACTAATTTCAAACAAATGACCTACATTTGGCCAGAGGAAAAGGAAGCAAACTATTATTTCACTTGCCTAATACTTATATACACCATATTGTATAAAAAAAATTACAATCAAATAAATAAATAGGAATATAATGGATAATGGTTAAGAATAGAAAATGAAAATTATACAAATAGAAAATAGAGAGGAAAGTTAGAGAGAAAATTCATGAGTTGTATTTTTATTCATAACACAGAAGGCTTATTTATACACGTATATGTGTACTAGCCAAGAAGACTTCGAGCACAGGAAAGGAAACCTAGAGTAACGGCCAAGAAAATTAATTCTATAGCTTCTAGGGTTTCAAAGGTAAAATAGTCATTCACACTATAATTAATTTATTTACAACTCCCTATTGAATGACTATTCTATAAAATAATTGTCACATCAAAAACCTTGTTTGGGAAAAACCCAGTGGGAAAAATCTACCAAACTAAAGAAAAAGAATACAATTAATTCTAATCAACTCTGGAGTCTCCAAGTGCTGCCCTATTAAAACTTTGCCTGAAAAACCCAATGGGGCAAAAACTGATCGAAGGAAAAAGAGTACAGCTGCTTCTTCTGATTTCAGCCAACAATAGTTCTCGTGTTTAGCTATCTATATCTCTCCAATATCTTCAATACTTTGAAATATATTTTGTTTTAGGCAGTCTCAACTTCTCAAGGGTTTTATATCGAGGGTTAATATCATATATGTCATAGATATTTATTACACAAAGAATATGCCTCGTTAAAACCTTACAAGAAAAAAACCCTTTGAGAAAAAATCCAACTGAAGGAAAAAGAGTACATTATTCTTTGGATACGCCATTGATGTTGTCTTGTTAAAAACCTTGCCAGGAAAACCCATTAGGATAAAACGTTAGCCAAGGGAAAAAGAGTGCAACATATATCTCCCTCATATTAACTGACAATGTACACAAAAGCTTTAAGTTCTTTATATGCACCATTCAAGCATACTAAATACTTCTAGGATTTTATCACATTAATGATATTTTTCATATAATTCCATTCGAATGCAACTTTAAGTTTCAATAACATCCACCACATATTTACTGCTCTTTTAGCATAACTATCGATTGTCATATTATTGATATTGTAACAATCTACAAGATTATCTTTTTATCTTGGCCGATATTTAATGTCAATAATTTTGATGAAATTGATTCATCATCCTCGTTAGTTACTGAGCTCATGAGTATGTGTAGTTAACTATTATCTATTGTCAATTCAATCTTATCACAATATAGACACAACTTATCGAGATCTCTTTATTCTAGTAATTTCAGTTACTTGAGCGTCTTTAGGGACTTTGTAATTAGTTATGCCTGTATACTCTTCTGGAGTATATGCTTTAAAAGAACTATCACAAGTATCGGCTCTATATTCCTTTTTATAGATGTTTATTTTGGAATCGACTACGTCATGCTTCAGGCATGCCATTAATATCACAAATCATCTTATAGGATTTTATATCAATCCAATATGGAGCATTTAACATAATATATCTATTGGTAACTATGAAGTCAGTAATTTGAAATGCATACTATTACAAACTTCAGATTTGTATAATACATGCGAGGATTATAATTACGCATTTCATATGTTTGTTACCAATTCCTCCATCTAATGATGAGAAGACTATTTAGTTTAGGAAATAGTCGAAAAAACATGATAAAATGCATTATCCTTATACAAATAGGGATTAGTACATGTGGTGGAGCGATTATACATATCGCGTCTATCAACTTTAGATAGAGGCTTCTGACTGTAAGCCAAATATAAGGGGTGTCATATACTCTATTAGCATGTTATATAAGGATATTGCTGCAAGTGAAAGATCAATATCCATTAAACGTAAATGATTTATTATCAATTTGATGTAGCAAATACTTGAGGCGTATAATATTAGTTTTCTAACCATAGGCAATTAATATCCCAACCAATATATAAATAATTAATAACTTTTGGAATAAAATTCACTAGCAAGATACATATGTCTTTATTTCGATGTGTGGAACTTTTGCTCATAATCAATCAATTGAGCAAATATTTTCACAAACTTCTGGTTACGAGTTTGACATGTGACCTCTAGTGGATCTAAATTTATAAAATATCTAGAAGGTTTACATAGAGGGTGAGTGGGCTTACACAGTTCACCCTGAACATTTTCCAGAGATATTTGGAATTCAGTTCCTAATAACTAGTGATTATTAATAATGAAATTGCCTGAGAACTTGCAGCACACAAAAATTCTTTTAAATGGAAAAATCTTTTATTCTTCACATGATTCTCAATAGTTCTTATTATCATCAAACCGGGATAGTTTAACCGGTTAAGCTAAATACTAAAATTTCTACAATATTGAACTTTGGTCTAATATAACAAGTAATGTATTTAAACAGCACAACCAAAACTTTGTAAGAAACAGACATCAGATTCTCAACAAAAGAAATTCGGCATGGGAGAATAATGATGATAGATGATTGGTTTTATACGAACCATCACTACAACATGTAATATGGCATGATTCCAAGTAGAAGTTGAGAGTTTTGTTTTTATAGACAAAGATTTAGCAATTAATTGAAGACATTCAATAAACAGTTCTGCTAAACCATTCTGAGTGTGGAGACGGGCAACTAAATATTCAAACTCAATTCCGATTGCCATGCAATAATCATTGAATACTTAAGATCAAAACTCACCAACATTATCAAGACGAATTTTCTTAATTGAGGAATTAGGCTTTTTAGTACTTTTATTCTGTAAGCAAGTAGTCTAGCAAACGTTGCATTTCTAGTAGAAAGCAAGCGAACACGGACCTTCTAGTAGAAATATCAGTAAATAATATAAATTAATAAATGTTCCATGTAGTAGGTATATCAGCCCATATATATCTATGTGAATTCTTTCTGGGAAAATTAGAGACTCAATATTAAGTTTCATACTGGAAGGTTTGTTGACTTACTTGTCTTGCGTACAAGCAACACATGGGAAACCATTTGCTAAAAGAATCTTTTGGTTCTTTGCTCGTTCCCACGCAAATTATCTACTGCATCATAATTTCTCATGTATGCCCAAACATTTCATGCCAAGGTATAAAGTTCTTTCTGTCAATAAACTTCAGATTTATTTCATGGTTTGTCTTAATTGCTTTTATGAATGTATAATACATTCCAGATAGTAGTGTCAAGAATTTTTCCTTTATCTTCTTTCGGCCAGATACAAAGGAATTTATGCAAAAATGTCATTATCTTTTTGCACTATCTCAATGTAATATCCATTGGATATCTTTAAAAATCAGCAAATTTCTCTTGAATTTGATGAAGTGCATTATCGATATATACTCTAATATTACTTGTCAAAATAGTACAAGCTCTCCTAGAACTTTTGACAATGTTCGATGCGCTTGATATTGTCTTAACATTATTTTCAGCTAATGTTAGTTCCATAAAGTGCCTTTTCGTCTTGAAGAATGATACGTATAATTGCACTGACAATCAGGATGCTAATACTTTCTTCTAGGTTAGAAAAGTAGTCAGAAACATCAAAGTGAGTCATAATATTTGGACCCTCATAATCAAGGAAGCTAGTTTCCATTTTCCCTTTTCTTTTGACGTACTTCTAATAGATCCACAAAATTTTTGTCGTACATGTACCTCTCAATATCCTTTCATGCCGTATCTAAAGAATATTCTGTATACTCCCTTTTAGATGAGCTATCATCATTGGATGCTTTATGCATCTCACTATTAGGGTACTGTTCATGAGTTTTTCTACATCTTCATCCATAGTTCACGATGAGATGTTGCATTTGCTTCAGGCAACGCAATGAAACCAGTGTGGAGTAACTCATGATTTTTCATATATCATGTGGATCTTAGACGGTAAAGTACTCAACTTTGAGTTATCGATGACATAATAACGAAGGAAGTTAAGTGCGTTTGCAATATTCTTGGATGTGTTTCTTTCTTTTATTGTCTTACTCAAGCCATTTGAGATCATATGAACTAAAATATCAAGGGTCCATGACAAATAATTCTTGCCGATATGTCACGTGCAACTAACTAAAATTTGGTGATATTGGCTATTGGTATAACTTTATAATAACATGTATCATAAATTCAATATCAACAGGACATGAATATTTATACTTTCCTTCGGGGAGTATTGTCACTAATATCTATAGCTATCAAGACATGCTACTTCAGGAGTATAGTTAATTATACTTTTAGAGTCAATTTGAGTTATTGCAACTTCAGGAGCAATGAATCAATATCCTTAGGGAATATTGAATTATCACATAAATTAGATCCTTAGATCCAACATAAATTGCTCTTTAGGAGCACGTAACTTTCTTTAGAATATTACAATTAGTCGTGCTATCTTAAGAGCAACAACTTATTTAATATAGCTAAAGTAATTAACTAAAAGTAAATAATATAACAACAAATAAATAATGCATATAATGAAAAAGAAATAGTTACTTCATAATGTGCAATATGAAATATTCTTCAGGAATATCTGTATACTGTATTTTTCTTTAAGAAAATACATTTATAAATATCATATATCGTGCTCTTTAGGAGCACATCATATTCAACTAGAATATGACGAGACCATGTTGTGTTCTTCAAGAATCACAATATATTAATCTTAACAATCTCCAGGGCTATTAAGAATTACGGAGGAATTATCACAAAACGCATATGACGATTATAATGTCAATCATATTCTTCTAGAATATGAGATGTAATTAGTAAATATGCAGAAACCATAAGAATAATATATGCCAAGACTCTTCAAGAGCCAATCAAATTCTTTTAGAATATAGAGTATAATTTGTGATTCTTCATCGATCACAAAAGGTAATATTTATATCGCAATATTCTTCAGGATTATTGATAGACTTGTGAAAATTGTCCTTCGTCAAGAAGGATATATGAATGGTTAATCAATAATTGAAACATTTGTATAGGAAGACTTAAAACATTAATCAATAATCAATTATTTAAGAATTAACACACACACACACATATCATTCCAACTGGGTTACACAAACCCAGATGTGAATACGAGGCATGCATCAACTCTCGCAATTCTCAACGAGCACATTCTTTGACTTGAGAGAATCTATTGTACTCTATACGGACAAAGTGAATTGCCATGATCATCCACTAGTTTTATAGAATAAACAAATTGAACAATGGAAAACATGATAAAAAAATCCAACAAAATTTTGATAGAAGCTTGGATATAGAATTTTCAAATTTGTTTAACAAGAGTTTGAAACATAACAATCGCCAAAGCTTATTTCAATTGGCGACCCGAAAAGAAGACGATTTTGAGGAAAAATTATAGAATCATGATTTAAGAATTTTGAGCCTTTCGTGCTGATAACATGTTATAAACTAGAAAAAAAAATATTAAATAGAGAGAAAAGTTAGAGAGAAAACTCATGAATTGAGATCGGAATTATTCATAACACAGGAAGCCTACTTATACACGTACATGTGTACTCGCCAAGAAAGACCTGGAGCACAAGAAAGGAAACCTAGAGTGACTGGCAAGAGAACTAATTCTATGACTTTCAGGGTTTCAGAGGTAAAATAGTCATTCACACTATAATTAATTTATTTACAACAAAATCTTCACAAATCTCTGTTAATTGGGATACTCTTCCGATCTATAATGGAAACAATCTGTTTTTCTGTAATGTATATGTACAACGGATAATGGTCAAGAACAGAAAATGAAGATTATGGCAAATCTCCATAATCATATCATATCATATCATATCATATAGTATATAATACAAGAGCTTTCAATTGGATTTGAATTCTCAATTGTAATTTTTTCGCCAATAATTTTACTGACATCATCACGATGTTGCATAATTTTTTAAAATTTATTCCATAATTCATCGTCTTCTAAAATCACAAAATTTTATCTTTATATAATTTTCAAATTTTCCTTTCTTAGAATCCTTGAATCTATAGAAACTAAACCCCAAAAAATATCACTTTTTTATTATTACACTATATATATTATTATTTATTATTATTTAGCGTCGTAGATTGCATAAAAATCATAAAGTTGAATTAAATTTTCTTGAAATCGTGACAATTTATGTAACACTTTTACATATTGTATGGGTATGGTGATTATATATATCTGTGTATCTTGGCACAGTCGTTACAGGGCACGGGGCATTACGTTTTAAGTATTATTCTTTACTGTTATTCCAATTGAATAAACTTTTTTAAATTATTATCTACAAAAATTTTACGTTGTTACTTGTCATTCATTAAACTCTAGATCTATAAATAAAAACCATTTTTCTATTAGCGAAATTATAACTCAGTCACTATTGATCTCTATGATCGGGTTTCTTAATGAAAGTCTTCCGAATATAGAACGATTTGGAGTTAGTACAATTTTATCGATATACAAGTTTTGTCAATACAAAGTTAACTCACTAATCTAGATAATACAAAAAAAGAAACTCCTTTATTAAAAAGAAATTTAAAAAAAATTTGAAAAACTTAGAAACCTCATTTTCGAGTTTTAAAAATTAAACTTTTCTTATTTAAATATTCATCACGAGCTTTCAATAATTTATATTAGTTTATTAGTTTTTTATATTCCTTTTTTTTTTAATTTTAGTTTGTTCACTTCTTTCTTTTTTTGTCCGCATTTATAAATAATTATAAGCTTTTATAATTTTTTATTATATGCTACCGATGTAAATTTGACGGCGAGTAACTGTTCATTTTCTTATAATTAGTATTTTTTTAAGAATTATTCTTTCTGCTATTGAATTATTTGAAAATAAAAGATTATAAACTAATTGTCTAGTATTATCTCTATTTATTTATTTATTTATTATTTATCTTTGTTTAATTTTCAAAATTTTCATTTCAGAGGTCTTGATAATATGTAAATCAAAATTTATTTCAAAATAACTTATATTATAAATGGAAACTTAGATCATAATAACTTAGAGCAAATTAACTGATTTATTTTCTTTTTTTGTGCAATAAAAATCCATTTATCTGTATCACACCAACAGCTAAAGACACATATAATATAATTATGTTATAATAATATATGACTAAATTTTATTTTCTTCAAATATATGATCTAACTTGAAAATATTTGTTACCATTTTTCTAATCTTTGTTTATATATCATTATGTTATAACGATTAGGTTGTAGAGGATATAAAAAAAAATTTCTTAGTCTTTTTTCTCTATAGATGTGAAGCTTTCAAAATATCGACTGAATTTATATTGTTATTTCATTTGATTTAATTATTATATTATGACTATTTATTGTTTTTGCCAATTTATGTAATGACTTTTTTTACACGAAATATTGGGAATTTATCTCGCCGTGCAACGTACCGGTTGAGCACTAATTTATTAATATTTTAATTTGATGAAGATAATAATGAATTTTAGAGAAAATTTTGTGAACAAAGAGATATGAAATCCACAAGAAGAAAAGGAACTGTACAAAATAATTACTCTCTCCATTCTGATTATTTGATCTTATCAAAAGGAACTTTTTTAGGATATCACACATATATGGTCTCCGTTTATATTAAAAGTATAAGATCCGTTGTATTTCTTTAAAAATATATCCCTATTTAATATTTTAATTATAACTATCAATTTTAAATTTTACTCATAAAAAGTGTACGTCAAGAGGGTACTTTCTCATGAGTATGAAATTTTTATCTGAACAGGTATCCAGTAAATACGGGTACGTACATGTCCAATACGTATTATTAAACTGTTACTAATAACATGAAATAAGTTAGATTGTTTGAAAGTGAAATATAGTAAATCATTAATCGAGTATATAAGAATGTAACTATTAATATAGTATCAAAATTATATATTTATTGTTTTTGTCGATAACACGTCTTTGTTTAATATTTTATGGGATGAGTCAAGATAGGTCGGGTCATGGGGCGGGGTGGAAAGCCACCATGACCCATGAAAGGACTCATGAATTTTTCTCCATTTTAATTAATGTTATGTGCAACGCATTATTATTTGATGAACGTAGAATAAATCAAAATCTTTATTTAAAATTTTAAAGTTCCCGACATTAACTAATATAATAACATGATTCTTTCAATTCGATAGAAAAATCCTTTAAAAAATATAATAAAAATAAAAATAAATTGCCACAAATTTATAGGTTGATCGGTTAAATTGCCGCATCTAATCATTTCTACATATTTTTAGGATTAAATTTATTAAAAAAAAGAAAGAAAATGCTTAGTGAGTCACGGGTCTACGGGGCAGGTCCAACCTGACCCGTACCCGCTCTGAACCCACTATAGGGTAGACAGTATTGTCTCGTACCCGTCTTTCTGCTCTGATTAGGCCTGGTGGGTCAATCATGTTAGGGGTAGATTCCCACAAGTTTATTGGTTGATGTTTCAAATTATCATCCATAATTACTTGACTGTTAATTATTATAGTTTTATATGGGTTGGACATGTGATTTACACGACGTACGTGGAGGAGACCAGAATTATGTACTGAAGTATTTAACTATAAATATCCCATAGTGAATTGTAATTCTCATATCAATTCGTAACTTTATACAATACAGACGTGTGCTCTTCCGATCTGGATTTTATTTATCACATGATATCAACACTCATATGTCAATATAAACGTACCTTGTTGCACGAATGAAAAAATCTAGTATCTAGGTTATAGCAAACTTTATTCCTTTTATTAATATATAGATATAGATTTTATCTTTTTAATGATTGGCACGTTGACACGCCACACCAACGTGCCACGTCAGACCTGCCAGGCCCTGGCATATATAGGACTTGCAATAGAGATATCTGAAATCATACTTATATATAACATAAAAAACCCTAATTAGCCTCCTAGACTTCTCGACGGAACAAGAATGGTAAGATCTAAAACGATGAAGGAACAAAAAGAAGAAAAGGCTGTACAAAATGCAATTACATGTGAAGCCGAGGTTTGTATTGTTTTTCGATCAACTTACTTTGTGCTTATTGCAGTATACTAGGATGGTTATTTTGGTTGTGGGGTGCAACTCGATTTTGTTTTTATCTTATTTTTCTTTTTTCCTTTTTATTTTATGGGTTTTGCATTTTTCTAAATGAAATTATTGTGAATGATTATCGGAACCTATGTATTATAGCCCTTAATTTGCATTCCCTTTCTTGTCAACGGTGTTATATATTTTTAGATTTTCTTGTGTTTAGGTTTGCTGTAAATTCAATCAAGACGTCATGAATCAAATGGTTAAATACGAATCTAAGCTGGCTGACATAGAATCGAAGGTGACTCAACTTAATCGAGTGGAAGCACGCATAAGAGTTTGGATGTTCAACTCGCACCATGTTCTACTTCTACCTTAGATGGCAAGGTAATTAAACAACATCATGTAATATTAACGTGTTACGCTACCCTAGTTCGACGCTAACACGCTTTGCTTAATCATAAGAATGTGATAAAATTGGTTAATGCATCAAGGAATATTCTTC
>CAVNYN010148419.1:2282-13068 GCA_963692815.1 Nyctanthes arbor-tristis
AACGATCGCTTGAATTGAAGATATCGCTGTTGATGAAGCTAACACCTCACACAATGCTAAACGATGACCATCAGTTGTCACTGTACGCAACTGATTTTGATCAATTTCTAGTAATGTTCCTGTTAAATAAAAGCGAACATCCTGAACTGCCATAGCAAATGCAGTCTTTTCAAATAAACGTTTGAGTTCACGCTGAGTGACTTGAACTTGCGTGCCTAAACTATTCTCAGTAGAAAGTAGTGGATAGTCTTCAGCTGGAAGAGTACCCAATACAAAACGACTGTTACCTGATTTCAAGATACAACGTTGATCTTCTGTGATTTGTAAATCGATCAAAGCCGCACTAGGGAGTGACTTACAAATTTCGACTAATTTACGCGCAGGAACCGTCGTTTCACCTGCTTCTATACAAGCACCATCAGCTAAGGTCGTACTTGCCACCAACTCAACTTCCAAATCAGAACCTGTGATCGTCAAGGCCTGCTGTGTGGTTTGAATTTTAACGTTTGAAAGAATATTCAACGTATGACGGCGCTCCACCGCACCCACAACGTGTGACAAAACATTGAGTAAACTTTCTTTAGCGATTTTCAAACGCACGATTTTATTCCTCTTACAACGGAAGCCGATAAAAATGTTAGCAGTGTACTATGCTGCACTTAAAACGAGTTTGCAACTCTGAAAATGAGTTTAACTTTGTAACAGACGAAGTAGATTTTTATAATCTTCATTAAAAATCGGATCTTCTTCGCGAAGACTTACAACCTTTTCACAAGCATGCATCACCGTACTGTGATCTCGACCACCAAAGGCCATTCCAATCTCAGGGAAACTATCCCCTGTCAATTCACGTGCTAGACCCATTGCTAACTGACGAGGGCGAGCATAAATACGGGTACGCTTCGGTCCAACCAATTCTTTTAAGGGAATACGGAAATACTCACTCACGACACGTTGAATATTCTCGACACTAATCGTTCTCGCTCGAATCGCTAACACATCTTTCAATGATTCACGTACCACATCAAGATCAATAGAGGTACCTTTAAAGCGAGAAATAGCGACAACCTTATTCAACGCGCCTTCAAGTTCACGAACGTTTGCCACTACTTGTTGAGCGATAAATAAAGCACAATTGCGAGGTAAATCAACACCACTATTTTCAGCTTTTTTAAGCAAAATCTCGATACGAGTTTCAATATCTGGTGGTTCTACACCCACCGATAAACCCCATGAAAAACGAGAAACCAAACGAGGATCCAATTCAGTTAATTCTTTTGGATAACGATCTGAAGTTAAAATAATTTGCTTGGATTCGTCTAACAGAGCGTTAAACGTATAGAAGAACTCAACAAGACTTGCTTCTTTACCTGCAAGTAAATGAATATCATCGACCAATAACAAATCTAGAGAACGACAGTTTTTCTTAAATTCTTCAACCTTGCCTTTTTGCAAAGAGCTTACAAAGTCTTGTACAAAACTTTCAGAAGTCATGTACATCACACGCGCATTCGGTTTTGCTTGTAACAGCGCATTTCCGACAGCTTGCATCAAATGCGTTTTACCCAAACCTGTAGGGCCATAGAGAAACAATGGATTATGTTGCGATGCACCAAGCTGCGTTAAAACTTTTCGACAAGTTTCAGCTGCCATCTGGTTTGAACGACCTTCGACAAATAAAGAAAAAGTGAATAAAGGGTTTAATTGTCTTTTCTTAGGAATTTTAGAAACTGGGGGATTCGCTTGAACCAATTCAGCTTCTTTTTTTACTTTCATTGGGGAAGGCACTGCTGTGCTCAAAGCAGCTGTCGTTGTTGCAGGCTGTTCACTCGAAGATAAAATCGTTCCAGGTCTTGAATCGACCAATATCTCTACTTGACGCACTCGCCCTTCAGACAGTTGTTCAGCCAATATAGAAATCAACTCGAGATGATTATCTTGAATATAACGAGTCCAATAAGGGTTGGGTGCATATAAACGCATCACACCATCCACTTCTTCAGCAACTAACGGGCGAATCCACATCGCAAAGACGTTATCAGATAGCTCTTGTCGCAAGCGAGTTAAGCAGTCTGTCCAGAGCATGTGCATCCCCTATATATCCATTTTTTTAAATTTAAAAGTAAAAAAGCCTACACCCCACCTTTCGAAGGGGTCGCCATTCTAACCAAGTTATCCACATCTGTCAGGCAAATTTATGGGACTTTTGCCGAAAAAGAAAGCGTTTGTTTATAAATTTAAATTTAAAAGCACTTGTGAATAACTTTTAGCACAAGCTGTGGATATTTTTAACACCAAAGTTATCCACAAAGCATAAAACCATTAAAAACACACTTATCCACACCGTAATCTAATGATTAAAAATGAAAATAGTATGATTTCCACAAAAAACATCAACCCTAATAGTAATAAATTTAAATTTTAAAATTTGAATTTACTTATAAGTGAGATTCCAAATGTGGATAACTAAAATGTTTTAAATTTAAATTCAAAATACCGGAACTAAATTTAAAATCAAAAATGAATTGTTGATAACCTTGTTGGTATGGTGTGAATATAAGGTATTTCATATAAAATTTAAATAGATAGCTTGTGAATAATTATTTTTCTTAATTTCATATATTTAGTTGAGAACAATCAACTTGCTGTAAAACAAAGCAAACAATATGTAAAGTTTTTGCATTTTGATTGACAGAATAAAGATTGCGCAATAAAATCGCGGACCTTTATAGAAAGATCATTTTTGGGAGTTTCGATATGAAACGTACTTTCCAACCATCTGAATTAAAGCGTAAACGCGTTCATGGTTTCCGTGCTCGTATGGCAACTAAAGCTGGTCGTCAGGTTTTAGCTCGTCGTCGTGCGAAAGGTCGTCACAGCTTAACTGTTTA
Organism: Nyctanthes arbor-tristis; assembly: GCA_963692815.1. Lineage (NCBI taxonomy): Eukaryota > Viridiplantae > Streptophyta > Magnoliopsida > Lamiales > Oleaceae > Nyctanthes > Nyctanthes arbor-tristis. Next base: position 5,174 of record CAVNYN010148419.1, read on the forward strand.
ATTACTGTTAAGCCGACCAGACTTGGGTGATGGCACTTTACAGTTTTGGCACTGAATCTCGTATTCGTTGTGCTGCAGATTATAAAAGTGTATTTGATGGTGCGCTTTTTAAAGTGCACCAGCCCCATTTCCTTTTTTTAGCAAAATTAACCGAACAGCCGAATAGCCGTTTGGGTATTGTCGTTGCTAAAAAAAAGGTGCGTCGTGCACATGAGCGAAATCGAATAAAACGTCTTGCTCGGGAGAGCTTTCGTTTACATCAAGCACAGTTTGATGCAGACATTGATATTGTGGTAATGCCTAAAGTGGGTATAGAAGCAATTGCGAATAAAGAATTACATCAGCAATTAGATTTTGCTTGGCAAAAATTACAACGTTTAGCAAAAAAGCATTCTAAAGTCGTTGTGACCTCCCTCCAAAATTAGAGATCTCCAATGGTACGTCTACTGCATTGGTTGATAAGATGTTATCAAATCGCAATCAGTCCATTATTGGGGCCTCGGTGCCGTTATATTCCAACTTGTTCACAATATGCGCTTGAAGCTTTACAAACGCATGGTGCGGCAAAAGGTGTATGGCTTTCTACCAAGCGGATTTGTCGTTGCCATCCATGGGGTGGATCAGGCTATGACCCAGTACCACCCAAAGCACTTCGTTTTATTTCGTTTCATCAAATAGATTCTCAAATGCATCACGTTGCTGTACCCTTTCGTGATCGTTTACTCAAGCAAAATCTCTCTAACCATTTGGGATAATAGATATGCAACAATGGGCCAGATTTGCAATTCTTGGAGCCATGTTTGTTACCGCATATTTGCTAATTTTGGCTTGGCAAAAAGATTATGGTCATGCACAACCTGCTCCGCAGCAACAAGCAGCAGCAGTCACCACGCATGAAGTATCTGCAGATTTGCCAAATGCTCAAAATGCAACAGCGGCTTCAGACTTGCCACAAGCAAATGTGACTGCATCACAAACCACAGAAAAGCCATCTGTGAATCAGCAACTGATTTCTGTTAAAACGGATCTTTATCATCTTTGGATTAACCCAAAAGGTGGAGATATTGTCCGTGTTGAACTACTAAGCCATGATGAAAGCAAAGACAGCGAAAAGCCGTTTGTTATGCTTGAAAGTGATGCGAAACGTACTTACGTCGCTCAATCCGGTTTAATAGGTTTGAATGGTCCTGACAGTAGCCGTAGTGGTCGTCCGACTTATGATGTTGAAAAAACAACATATACTTTGGCTGATGCAAAAAGCATAACGACGCAGGATGGAAAAAAACAACAGGTCTTAACAGTACCTTTGGTTTTCAAAACACCTGAAGGCGTAGAGATCATCAAATCATTTACCTTCACGCAAGGTGATTATCCGATTACAGAGAAGCACCAAGTCATCAACCGTAGCCAGCAAAACTGGCAAGGTCAAATGTTTGGTCAGCTGAAACGTGATAATTCTGATGATCCAGGGAAGTCTTCTCAAGGTATCTTCACTTTGGGAACTTATCTTGGGGGTGCATGGGGCACGCCAGAGGAGCATTATAACAAGTTGAAATTTGAGAATTTCAATGATGAAAAACTGAATGTCGAAGCCAAAGGCGGCTGGGTGGCCATTGTTCAGCATTATTTCGTCAGTGCCTGGATTCCTGGGAATTTAAAACTTACCCAAGCTGATGGCCAACCTTATACTGCCAAGCTGGAATCACGCCAGTCTACTGATGGTATGAATATCATCGGCTTCACCTCTCCAGTGATCAATGTACCTGCGGGTACCTCAATGGAAGTGGATGCGAAACTGTATTCAGGCCCTAAAATTCAGTCTGAACTTAAGGATTTGGCCGATGGTTTAAACCAGACGGTTGATTATGGCTGGTTATGGCCAATCGCCAAGTTATTGTTCCTGGGCTTGCAATTCTTCCATAACCTTGTGGGCAACTGGGGATGGTCAATTATCTTATTGACGATCTTGGTGAAGTTGATTTTATGGCCACTTTCTTCGAAAAGTTATCGTTCGATGGCGAAAATGCGTGTGATTGCACCAGAAATGCAACGTATGAAAGAAGAATTTGGTGAAGACCGTATGCGTTTCTCACAAGAAATGATGGCCTTATATAAGCGTGAACAAGTCAATCCATTGTCTGGTTGCTTGCCGTTATTGCTACAAATGCCGATTTTCTTAGCCTTGTACTGGGTGTTGATGGAATCTGTTGAATTGCGTCATGCACCGTGGTTAGGTTGGATTCAGGATTTATCTGCGATGGATCCATGGTTTATTCTGCCGTTGATCATGGGTGTCACCATGTATGTTCAGCAGATGCTTAACCCACAACCAACTGATCCAATGCAAGCAAAAGTATTTCGTATCATGCCGATCATGTTCACGGTATTTATGTTGTTCTTCCCAGCAGGTCTCGTGCTTTACTGGATTGTGAACAACAGTATTACTATTTTGCAGCAATCGTTCATCAATAAAAGCGTTGAGAAAGATCGTCTGAACAAGTCAGAGTCAGCGTCTTAATCTCGAACTTTTACTGAATAAATCCGCTTAAGATGGTAATCTTAAGCGGATTTTTCTTTGGCTGTTTTTTGGATCTTTTAGATGAACACTATGCAACATCAAACCACTATTGCGGCGATAGCTACTCCCTTAGGTCGTGGCGGTGTTGGCGTAATTCGTTTGTCAGGACCAAAAGCGTATGCGATCGCTGAACAACTTACAGCGAAAGGTTTACCAGCAGCTCGTATGGCTGGATTTCGTCAGTTCTATGATGCTGATGGTACGGTCATGGACGAAGGAATTGTCTTATGTTTTCCAAATCCACATTCCTTTACAGGTGAAGATGTGGTGGAAATACAGGGACATGGTGGTCCTGTCATTCAAAATGCATTACTTGCCCGATTACTTGACTTAGGTGCTGTAGCAGCCAAAGCAGGTGAATTTTCAATGCGTGCCTTTGAAAATGGCAAAATGGATTTAGTACAAGCTGAAGCGATTGCAGATTTAATTGATGCAAGCTCTCAAGCGGCTGCACGTTCAGCAGTTCGTTCACTACAAGGTGCGTTTTCCACCAAAATCAACACCGTATTAGAAAAATTAATTCACTTGCGTTTGCATGTTGAAGCCGCAATTGATTTTCCAGAAGAAGAAATTGATTTCCTTGCGGATGGAAAGATTCTAGCGTTGTTGGATGATGTACAAAATTCAGTTAAGGCAGTACAACAATCTGCGCGTCAAGGTCAGTTGTTACGCGAAGGATTACAGGTTGTGATCGCAGGTAAACCAAATGCTGGTAAATCGAGCCTCTTGAATGCGCTCGCAGGACATGAGCGTGCGATCGTTACCGATATTGCTGGTACGACACGTGATGTGTTGCATGAAAAAATTAGTTTAAATGGGTTACCGATCACATTGACGGATACAGCAGGTTTGCGTGAAACAGGAGATATTGTTGAACGTGAAGGGATCCGCCGAGCAATCAAAGAAATTGAACAAGCTGATCTATTGTTACTGGTTTATGATTTGAACCAAAACGATGATCCATTGTTGTTGGCTCAAGAATATTTTGCTGAACATTTAGAGCCGAAACGTTTACTTTTAATAGGAAACAAATGTGATTTGACAGGACAAGCGGCCGAATTAAGCGATTATCAGGGCTTCCGTCATATTCGTGTTTCAGCAAAACAAGATATGGGTGTTCAGGCATTGATAGATGCGATTACAGCGCATGCTGGCTTCCAACCAGAAGAAGATACCTTTATTGCGAGAACTCGTCATTTAGACGCAATGAAGCGTACTCAGCGCTATTTAGCAGAGGCGCGTGAGCAACTCGTTGTGTTTAATGCAGGAGAATTGGTTGCTGAATCATTAAGACTTGCTCAAAATGCCTTGGGCGAGATCACAGGTGATTTTAGTGCAGATGATTTGTTAGGTAAGATTTTCGGTTCATTTTGTATTGGTAAATAATAAAAAAGCCTAGTTAATTTACAGGTAACTACTTGCTCTTCAACTTCTTCTTCTTTGACCATGTTCAGTGAAGTGGTTGAAACGGGCATCCCATCTTGGCGTGAACTTTTTAATTTAATTTGCAAGCGTAATTCATTGACAGAGTCGGCGTTACGCAATGCTTCATCGTAACTAATTGCACCTTCGTTATACAGATCAAACAAAGCCTGATCAAAGGTCTGCATACCTAACTCACGAGATTTGGTCATGATCTCTTTGAGCACATGGAATTGCCCTTTCAAAATATTGTCTGCGATTAATGGCGTATTGAGGAGGATTTCAATGGCAGCTCGACGTCCTTGACCATCTTGAGTTCGAACGAGACGTTGAGAAATAATCGCTTTCATATTGGATGAGAGATCCATCAACAGTTGATTGCGACGTTCCTCTGGGAAAAAGTTAATAATACGATCCAGTGCCTGATTGGCATTGTTGGCGTGCAGTGTTCCCAAACATAGATGCCCTGTTTCAGCAAAAGCAATCGCATGTTCCATCGAGTCAGAAGCACACATTGAACCAAGTAAAATCACATCTGGTGCTTGGCGTAGCGTATTTTTCAACGCGTGATGCCATGTATGACAATCAACTCCAACTTCACGGTGTGTGATCATGGATTTTTTGTGTTTATGGACGTATTCAACAGGATCTTCAACGGTAATGATATGTCCAGCAGAGTTCTCATTTGATGATCAATCATGGCTGCTAAAGAGGTTGATTTACCTGAACCTGTTCCGCCAACCACCAGTACCAAACCACGTTTTTCCATAATCACATTTTTCAGTGATTCTGGGAGTTTAAGTTTTTGAAAGGTTGGAATTTCAGATGTAATGGTTCGAATCACCATGCCTATTTGTAATTGTTGTTTAAATACATTGACCCGAAATCGTGAAACATTCGGGACATTAATGGCAAAGTTACATTCCCAATCATTTTCGAAGTCTAGACGTTGTTTGTCATTCATTAAACTATAAGCAAACAACTTGGTTTTTTCTGCGGTAAGCGCTTGTTGTCCTAAAGGGCGCATCAAACCCTGTAGCTTAATGCTAGGTGGGAAATCTGCGGTAATAAATAAATCAGATCCCCCATACTCAACTACTTTAGTGAGCATATGAAACATAAAGGTTTTAGCTTCTTCTAATAATTCAGTGGTATACATGGGTCAACCTAACGTAAGAACGAGACTTATGGGTGTTGTTTGTTGGAAAATGGTTCATCAAAAGAAAACATCTCCTTGTTTCTTTTAAATGAAGGACAACACGGTTTTTTGAATCATCAGATTATTTCAAAAAGCGACCAAACGTTCTACTTTTAATGTATTTTTTGTTTTTTATATCAATGTGATGTGATAATTTTTGTCGCTTTTTTACTTAGTGTGTTTGTAAAAGTGTGATCCATTTCAAATCGAATTTAGCGCTTTGATGTTCCACGTGAAACATTGCTGTATTTAGTTCAAGTTTGGTTGTATCTCGGTAAGCTCAGCTACACCCTAAATATGATATGCGTACAATACGGAAAACCTTTTATTCGAGTAGCACTATGCTAAAAAAAATTGGAATGCTGGCTGTGTTGGGAGGAGTGTCTACCCTAGCAATGGCGAATGTTGAGACATTGAAAAGCAATTTAAGTAAACAGTATCCAAATATGGAGATCACAAATATCCAAAAAACAGAAATGTCAGGCTTGTATAGTGCCAATCTTGATAATCAAATTATTTACTTGGATGAAAATGCACAACATATGTTCATAGGATCTATGATTCGCCTACAAGATCAGAAAAATCTGACCAAGGATTTAGTGCTCAAACAAAACTCTATTGATTGGAAACAACTTCCTTTTCAGGATGCAATTAAAACGGTAAAAGGTAGTGGTAAACGTCAGTTGGCTATTTTTTCAGATCCGAATTGCCCGTACTGCAAACAGCTAGAAGCAGAACTTGATAAACTCAATGATGTGACCATCTATACATTTATTTATCCATTAAAAGCACAATCACTCACTGTATCTAAGCAGGTCTGGTGTGAGCAAAACCAAAGTGTAGCGTGGAAAAACTTGTTGCAAAAAAATGTTCAGCCGAAAGCAAAAACATGTGAAAACCCAATTGAGAGAAACCTGAGCTTAGGACGTAAATTGGGTGTGAATGGTACACCAACGTTAATCTTTTCAAATGGTTTAAAAATGGTGGGGGGGCGAAGTGCCGCTGATATTCAAATGATTTGGAAAGAACTAGGTTTATAACATCAGATGCTCCCAATTCAAGTTAATGATTTGGGAGCTATCAGACTGATTAGGTCTTTTTCATAATTAAATTATAAATAAACAGAATAATCACTGCCCCTATCACAGAAGCAATAAATCCTGCTGCTGAATTTTCGCCATAAAGCCCCAATAGTCGACCACCATAAGTCGCGAGTAAAGAACCTGCGATACCAAGCGCAGTCGTCACTATAAAGCCTGCTTTATCATTTCCTGGATGCAAAGCGCGAGCAATCAAACCCGCAAAGAAACCAACGACGATTGCTACAATAAGAGACCACATTGTATTTTCTCCTTGTTTTAACATTAGTATTTTGTCTTATCCTGCTAGATTTCACCTTGAAATGTCTGTAGTCAATTGCCCACTTATGTCGTATTTTTGTGCAAAATTGAACAGTGTTTGATGAAAGCTCAAGCACAAAAAAAAGGTACGCAAGCGTACCTTATCAATATTTAATCTGCTTTTAGTTATGACTGCATCGTTATCAAAAAATGCTAAGAACCTATGCCAATTAAAGACCAATTTCTCCAATGAATGGGAGATGACGGTACTTCTGATCGTAATCTAGGCCGTAGCCGACAATAAAACGATCTTCGACTTCAAAGCCTAAGAATTTCACTTCTAAATCAATTTCACGGCGTGATGGTTTGCTCACCAGAGTGCATAGTTCGATTGAATTTGGATTACGTGTTTTGAGCATTTCAACAACTTTGCTCAAGGTATTCCCAGAGTCAATAATATCTTCAACAACCAAGACATCTTTGCCGTTAATCTCACCATCGAGATCTTTTAATATTTTGACATCACGCGTGGAAACCGTACCACCGCCATAACTTGAAACCGTCATAAAGTCGAGTTCATGTGGCTTTTCAATCGCACGGCATAAATCTGCCATGAAAATGACTGAACCACGCAATAAGCCAATCAATACCAGTTCTTTATCACTTTGAGCATAGTGTGCGTTGATTTTGTCACCAAGTTGTTTCACTTTGGCTTGGATCTCTTCACTGGAAATCATTACGCGCATTGCAACAGTCATCGATAGATTCCTAAAACTTTAAAAATGGGAAAATAAAAAAGGTGTTGACCTGCAACACCTCGAAATCTTGAGTTAATACGAGAATTTTAAAACAAAATGAATTTTCATGCATCTTTTGATGCTGATGAAAATGTATCATTTTGAGAGGAATGACTGTCTCGTCGAAGTAAGACAGCACATCCGATCGTCAATAAGAGAAGTCCTAAGCTCTTTGAGTTAAATGCTTTGGTTTTGCTGATAGGCTTTTTGTCCATAAATATAAGTCGCCTCAATATTGCGGTCATCGCCCATGGTAAATAGTGCAAACAAACTGATCTTCGATGGATTTAGCACGTGATTGACGCAATAGTTGTAATGCCGTTGCTTTAAGATCAAGTACTACAAAATCCGCTTCTTTACCTACAGTAAAGTTACCCAGCTTATCATCTAAATCCAGCGCTTTTGCACCACCTAAAGTGGCATGGTACAACGATTCATATGCGGATAATTTATCGCCTTGTAGTTGTTGTACCTTGTAGGCTTCATTGACTGTTTGCAATAGGCTAAACGAAGTTCCTGCACCAATATCTGTACCGAGTCCAACTTTGAGATCGGAAGAG
>CAVNYN010148507.1:655-26113 GCA_963692815.1 Nyctanthes arbor-tristis
TTACATCTTATAACATATAAGAAAATAGTGAGTTATAATCTTTATATTGATTTGAATTCTACTTTTCATTGTAAAAGTTTTCTAATAATTTGGGCACACCTTGATAATCAATGAAATATGTTTATTAATACAACTTCTTGTGTTTATATATTTTCTTGAAAAACCTAGTTGTAATGTTTCTTTAAAAGGTTGACGATTTGTTAACTTATGAAATTATCTTTACCTATTAAACTTAGTAAGATAAGATAAATTAGATTGTTTCGCACATCCCGTCCCCGTTATTTGAATAAAAGCTTCCGCTACAGAATTCGTAAATTTCCCTAAGATATTCGGAAATATTGTAAAGTTAGCAGGGGCGTGACAGGTTAGACATCAGGTTTTGGGAGGTCGCTAGAGTGGCTCTTGACCAAAGACAAACAGACAGTTACTTACTGAACGGCGGATTCATGTTTATCTTGTCTCTTGTAGTCCCTTTTTAAGGTTTTTGACATTTATGTAATTCTAATACTAATTTTTATCCGTTCTCGAAAAATAATAATAATAATAATAATTTTTATCTATCGACCTGTTCAGTTATAATGTAGAATGTTTATGAAAACTCAAATGTCAGAATATATGGGAAAGTATTTCTGTAATGTGATTGTTATATATCATTAAATGAAACAATTTTTTTCCCAATTTTTGTCCGCTTTCGTCGTTTTTTTTTTAAGTGCAACAATGACCTTTTTTTTTTTTTGATAGTAACAATGACCTCTTTTCCGTTAAACGTGCTTAATAACTTAACCCAAAAAAATAAAAAAAAAATGAAAAACTCAAAGCATTAAGTTGGCAACTTGACAAACATCTTCGAAGTTGATTGCATAAATTTTTTGGTTACCAATCCTTCTCATTTCCATTTACTAAAAAATACAAAGCAACTAGATTCTTGAGAACTATCTAAAACAATCATTTTGATATACCCCTGCTTCTAAGATAACTTATGCTAAAATTATGTGCGGTGTTAAGTAGGGTTCGGTTATGGAACCCAGCTTGGGTTTCTTACAAAATCTAGTCTCTAATTACACATTGACATCTCACTTGAGACACATCACATGTCAGCATCTCATTGGTTCTTGGGTTTCGTAAAGAACCCAGCCATGGGTTCCTTAGAAATTTCCTATAAAATATCGGTTTAGATAATAACTAATGTGATATTAAAATAATAAGCGAAATTAAATGGGTGAATAAATGACTAACTTGATTCAATCTATCATTTAATACCATATATGTTGATATAGCACTGACGCCAACGAGTCTAGATAGCGTTCCTTTAAGATCAAACATTCTCAAAGTTGACCCAAAATGGTATTTCTATTTTATATTAAAAAAATTTAAAAAAGTGGCTCACGCAAAGAATACTAGAAAAAGTACTTAAAACTTTTTCTTTTTCTCCAAAATGACAAAAATATTTTCCCTTCAGAAAAAAAAGACAAAAATATTTATTTATTATTTGATAAAGTGCCACGTGTCACACAGCCCAATCTGTTCTGCTCCCGTTCAGGTGACAAATGCAGCTAACCATGGACCATGGTATGTAGCCCACAGGAACAGTGAATACGAAATACCACTTTTAACCCCTGTAACCTAACATCCGTGCAGGCATTTTTCGTAATTTTCTTCAACGGTAAATCTATTTTCGACTTTCTGTATTCACTTTCCTTTAATTTTTTAACAAATATTCCCTGAACCTATTTTTATCTTTAATATATTTAATTTAATAATGATATTATTATGAAGTCAACGAAAAATTCCCCCCTTTTGAACCCCACTCTTATATCTCCCTAATTCGACTCCGGTTTCTGCTCTCGATTCTCAAATTAACTTTCGATTCTTACGATCCGCTGTTTTCTCTTTCGATTGATACCTCTTGTAATTATATCTGTTGAGGCAATTGAATTCTAGGTTTAGGGTTTGAATCGTATTTGATTTTCGTCAGATCTCTGAGAATTCAGCTGTAATTTTTGTAAATTTATATGCGTTTCTCGTTTTCCATCCTCCCTTTCTTTTTCTTTTTTTTTTTTCCGATTCTGGAAATTGAAAAAGATTCTCCCCCCCTTTCGGTTGTAATTCTTGAGTTGTTCTTCTTCGTTTCGATTTATACGTTTTTTTAAATATTAGTTTCTTATTTTATAAAAAATATATATTTTATTTGTCCCAAAAAGTGTGAATATTGGCGCCTTTTTTTACCATAATAATTTGGGGATCTAGGGTTTCCTTGTATTATCAACCATAAACCTCGTAAGTTTATATCGAAAAAATATTTTTAGTTTGCAATTAAATTTATTGTATCTTAGCTTACTGATGATATTGAGATTTGCTGTTGCATTTGAGTTGAAGATTATCTCCTATTTTTGAGGTATTGCTATTTTGACAACTATTATAAGTTCGACATTTTGGACAAATCAGGCAACAAAATATTTGACATGGTTTTATGTGTTAATTGCTAAAGTTGCTGACGGATTAGAATGGAAAAGTTGCTGGTAGAAGGGTCAAATTTACTTTAGTATGTTTGTTCTAAGAAAAATTAATGAACGAGGGCCTATTTTAAGCTCTAATGCACACCGGTTGCTACGTGTCATACCATTTGAGTAGAATCATTTCCTCACTTTCGTAAACTAGTTCATGGAAGTCATCTTCGGGCTTCTTCCTATTATTGGTTGATTCCTTGTACAACTTTTGAATACCATTACTAATGACAAATTTACAACAAAGAGAAGTAAAATGGACAAGTCCCAATTTTTATCAGCTTCATTGTAGTTGAATATTATTGCTTTTAATTAAATCTGCAACTTTCACTGATCCAAGTTCTTTGATGACACCATGCAACATAATTGACCCTAGCACAATGCAACATAACTCACTCATGCTGTTTTTCAGTTTTTGTTACCATTGTATGTTTTTTGATGTGAGGTTAGCAAATCCTTGTTGATAAGGAGCTTAAATGTTTTGCTAAGTGGGAGCTATGAATTTGCTGGTACACAAAATTTCAATGGAAGAGGAGGCTTCGTTTTTTTAAATTGACTCTTGATATTTTTTGTTAGTGACTTGTGTTCAAGACAGGTTTTGCTTATTACTTGTCTTAATGATTTCAAGGATATTGTAGGGCAGAAATTTCCTGTTTTGGTCCATTTCATATTTGTGGTCTTCCCAAGTGGTTGAAGGAATAGAAAATCTTAGGGATGTTGAGTCTTGACAACACAGTTTACTACAGCTGTTAAGTCAACAAAACAGTCTTTGGTTGTTGACCATTGCAAAGTCTGAAGTTTATGGAAAGTTTTCTACAACAATGGTCGTGTTTTGGTTTGTTTAGTAATGTTGCTTTTGAGAGTGGCAAGAGCCTTACTGCGCCAATTTGTTTGAATTTTCAAAGCTTAAGCTGCCCTTGCCTGGAATTCTCTTAGAATAGTATGCTTTTTCATTTAGTTAATGCTTAATCAAAGGTGTAACTTACAATTGCTGGGACTTGTGGAATTTAAACTTGTTCTTGCATTCTTGAAAGATATAGATCTTTCTGTTAAACTTTCTTCACCAGTTAAAAGTGTCCAATGAGGTTGCTCTGAAAATGTTAGGAGACACTACAAGAATGCTAGTCTTGAATGTTTTGACTTTTCTTCCTTCATATAGTTTCTATTATCCATTTCCTTGAATTGTATTTTTTGTTTTCTAGATCATGTAGCTTTATATGAGCGCGCACACATTTTCTTTTTCATTTTTCATGTAACCTTATGTAAATTCTCTTTGTTCGTTCATCTTTTTTAAATCTCTCTTTCATTCTATTTTCAGTTAAAAATGGTCGAGAAACGACCTTTTGGTGAAGAGGAGTTGAACGAGGTTCCATTGAAACAACCAAGGCAAATTGAACCCAGTGATCAACTCGTTTCAGCTTTGGAATTTCCTTCTGAACCGGTGGTCGAGATTTGTCATACTGAAGGTGGGAAAGGGCTTTATGCTTGTCCTATAACCACGTTTAAGCTATGAGTTTGTCATGTTAAGTGCTTATGTAAGGTCACTGTATTCTCTCTGATAGCAACTTAAATGTACTTTTCGATTCTTTACCATGGCATTGAGCTGTTTCCTAACCATAACTAGACGATTTAAATGCACCTGATTGAAAATGATTTTGGTCAACAAAGTTCTTGGTGTAACTAGGCTTCATCTGAAGCTAAAGGGGTGGTCCTGTACCTGGATCCTAGCTGAACATCTCTTACCATGTTATTACAACTTCAATGTAGCTTTACAGATTCTGAGTCATCTGTTACAAGATTATTTTGATCTTCTTTCAATGTTTTCAGTTCTTTCATGATGAGATATCAATGTCTTTGCCACAATGATATTTTCTTCTCATATCGTTTCTACTTTTTACGGGTTGGTCCTTGTCTCAGTTTTCTAATTTCTGCAGTGGCTTATATATTGTCATGTAAAACTGTTTACATATTGACTAGTCTAAGTTTTAATAGGTGAAGGTGACAACTGTTCCGCTAAAATAGAGCCAGAAGGTGATGACAAGCTTGATATTGGTTATAGTACTGAACTTCCAGTTTGTGCCAGTAAAGAAGCTGAAACAGATGTCCCGGGTTCCTTTCCAAGTTCTTCCTTGTTCACTGGAAGTATGAGTGAAGACAATATCAGATCAGAGGCACCGTTTTATGTAATGTTGTCCCCTGACCAGAATTTCGAGCACCAATCAAGGACCATGGTCCGCCCTGGGGAGATATATTCTTTTGTTTTGGACCATTCTCCTCAAAAACTTATCCCTGTTGGAGAAAATTTTCAAGCTCATATACCGGAATGCTTGAAGGCATCCAGTTGCACAGAACGTAAAGGAGAAATGCTAACTCAGTCTTTGGACTATGATGAAGGGTGATTGGCTGGAACTTGTCTTGTTCCAATGTCTGATTCTGAACAATCTGCAGATACTGGGGAGGTTGGGGTTGGGAGAACAGGTTGCTCGTGTGGAGATGAAGGTTCCATCAGATGTACCCAACAACACATTGTGGAAGCAAAAGAAAAACTTAGGGGGACTTTTGGGTCCGAGACTTTTGCTGAGTTGGGTTTCTACAATGTGGGTGAGGTAGTGGCAGAGGAGTGGAGCGAGGAGGAAGAGAAATTGTTTTATGAGGTTATAATTTCTAATCCTGCATCCCTGGGAAAGAACTACTGGAACAATCTCGCTGTTGCATTTCCTTCCCGGTCAAAGAAGGAAATAGTCAGCTATTATTTTAATGTGTTTATGCTATGAAGGCAAGCCGAGCAGAACAGGTATGCGCAATTAGGTATTGATAGTGATGATGATGAATGGCTGGGAACTGAAGATTCTAGTGATAATGAAGTCCAACATGATGAAGATGATGACTTCATGGCTGAATCACCAACAGAACCAGATCACAACAATGAGGAATTTGCACAGAATGCTCCCGTGGATTGTAGAGCTGTGGATTTTGGTAGTGATGATGTAAATGAACGAGAGGAGTGTACTAGTTTGAATCCTTCAGACGGAAATTTTTCTTACAGTACAGGATATCGTAACGCTCAAGATGGCTCATGTACATCTGGTGATGCTGAGGTTGGTTCACAAGTGAACAAGGGGAAAGCTGATGGTCACAGACGTCAGACATGTCACTTGAATGGAACAAATGGGATCAATGGCCATGAATTAGGGTTGGAAGCCTGCAATTCTAGAGACTGGGAGCTTGGGTACCTTACTCGCCCTAGAAATGAAATTGAACTCTTACCCACATGCAATGTGATTGAAGAAGTTTTTGGCGTTGGATCTTGATATGAACAGGGCTTAACAGTAGCAAGCGGCATCTACATCATTTTACTTGGTTTTGGAAAGTTTTGGACCATCGATGATCAAATTTTGGTGTACGCATAAAACAACCTGGAGATGGTAAGGATCTCGCTATCTTCAATGTACATTGACAATGGTGGAAGACGGGAGTTAAGTAGAGCATGTTTGGTAATTGTGTAAGGTTCTTACCAAGTCAATTAGTACATTCTTCCATCCCGGCCTTTCGTCCTCCTGTAATTTTGTTGCCAGTCAATTAGACGTGTTTGAATTCCCTGTAACAGCTTGTTTAGCAAGGCATGTGCAGTGCAGACAATCTGCCCTATGCTGATAATAGCTCCATTTAATCTTCCACCTTCATTTCTAATTTAATAGTGTTGATTTTACTGTGAGTTATTGACATGTCCAAGTCTTTACAGAATATAAGATGCAAATCAGACCACGTAACCATTCATTTAAAACAATTTGTCTGTTTGTTTATACTTTTAAAGGGCGCAGAAGACGACATAACCAATAATGAAAGCGTAAAATCCATAAATAAAATTTCTATTATACCCCAAGAGTCCCAAGAAACGAGAATTTGGAATTATACAATTACAGATCACAATGCTAAGGCTTCAATTAAAAATTACAATATTCACGTACAAACACGATCTTGAACCGAGATGAATGTAATAATATTGATTCCCATGGTTTCAAGACTACCTACAAAATTGTATTTACAGTAAAATTCTAAAATGGTCTCGTCTCAGCAGTAAAATTCTAAAATGGTCTCGTCTCAGTGTATTGATCAATTAAATTGTTAGCAAACCTTCTATGTAAGTGCCTTGGCCCAATAACACTATTCTTCAGTCATAATTGAATAGGATAGTTCTCAATCCTTATGTGCCCGACCCTCTCCAAGAGGCATTTTCTTTGACGCCACTGCAAACACAGATATTTAGCAGTCAGCCATGGCATTAATACGAACACTATGGTATGGCTAACATATAAGAACATACAATTTATGGCTGGTGGGTTTCAGAAATAGTCCACCACATTTTACAGCGACAAAATGGTAAAAGCTCAATGGTGTTTAGCATGCATGTATATTAGCTCTTCAGATTTGATTTCTTCTACAAAACATAAATTTATTTATAGAACTATTCCATTATTTTTGCTAGAAACTGCTTTCTTAAGATACTGTATTCATACTACTAGTAGTTGCATTGTGGTTTAATCAACTCAGCTACAAACCTCAACACGTCCATTATGTTCACTGAATCAAATCTCAAGTTAACTACTCATTTCAAACCACAGGGTGGCTTAGCCCTATCCAAAGCCAGTAACCCACAGGTACATTAAGAACACACATCTCGAACAGCCCGCCAAAATTCTGGTGTAAAAGCAGTGATTGTATGATAACATAATTCTGTCATGCCTTAATGTGGTAAACAAAAGCAGTAAGTTCTTTGCATAAACTACAAATATGCACTTCAACACACCAACCCACCCACAGAGAGAGAGAGAGAGAGAGAGAGAGAGAGATTACAATCTTCCACATCCTTTAGCTGATAGTAGTGAGGAGCTATTTCTACAAGCCAGTCTGGTTTTAGCTCGGTTACCTGCATTTTCAAATCCCCAGTATGAGCTATAAAAGAACAAGCCTGAAAACGTAGTTTATCAGAGAAATAATTAAAGGGAGAAAATTAATACCTGTCGCATGTATTCCTTCGTTGTTAAAACCAATTCATGGTAGACAACCCATCTTGGAAGAACCTAGCAAGGGTAGAAAGAAAAATTTTTAACACTGCCAATTTTGACAGACTGTTATTTATCTCACACATACGAGCAGAGGCAGACGCGAGCACACATTTATTCAGGATTGCTTATAATATTTTTACCTGTGCTAAACCAGAGCTTGGGTGGATATGAACAGTCTGAGGGTGTTTAACGGTTTTATAGGATCCAGTCTTTTGCAGCCTTGCTGAGTGGGGAAAAAACCCCGCCGTTATTGCTTTCTTTATTGCATCAAGATCATTAAGGTTTGACGTCAACTCAATTTCAACCCTTTCGAGCAGGCCCTCTAATTGATCCCGAATATCTCTAGCTCGCTTCATGCTCCTTACCTAGAATAAGAAAATAAAAAAATGTGTTAATTTGGAATGACGCAGATCTTCTTGTTGCAGCTACTGTTGTACGAACATTACTAACAAAAGGTATCTAAACTATCCGTCAATAGTTGATTTTCACATTAATGCAAAAAATATTAAGGGTTTGTTTGGCAACCATCTATAAATGGTACTTGTTTGGACACTTGTCAACCACTAAAATTAACACCTCATAAGCCCATTACATCAAGCCACAAATTTTGACTTTTCAACAAAATCTAACCAACAAATCATGCCACATAGCAAAAATTCAAAAAACAAATATTGTTTAAACCGAGACCATATATAAATGGTCTCCAAACAGAGTGTGACAATAAAGGTTACATTTTAAAACTGTGAAAATGAACAAGTGTTATTTCCTTGCCTCTAAAGTTCCATGCATTGTTATTTACTTATTCCATACATTTCCCAATTTAACTGTTCTAACTAGTCAGACTTTCACATGGTTTGGTTTAGACAAAAAATGATAAAACAGTCAAGCCAAGGCATTGTGGACAACAGACATTTTCTGAGACTTTGAATCATCAAAAATCCAGAAAGTCGCATATCATCATAGTTGCAACTTGCAACTGTATGTAAATTACTGCATATTTAATTAACGTAAATAGAAGGTAAAAGGAAACTAAAAGAACGTACTTGGATATAATTCTCATAACACCATTGTGTCGAGAAGTTGGTTTCCTTCCAAGAGTTATATACCTGAGATGGCAACGGTAACATGAGGAGCACTATTTCTAACAGGAGGACAAGTAAAAGATAACTTGCAATTCATTCAAAGAAACACAGTAAACGCCATTAGCTACACATTAATGATCTTGGAGTCATAAGTCTTGTCAAAAAGAAAAGATTAACAAATAAAAGGATATTGAAGCTGTTCTGTTTGGCAAAACTTCTCCTACCAACTCCCTTCACAAGTTCACTTCAGAAAAAGGTCCATAGTCCATACACCACATTCCGGCTCTCTCCCCCCTCAACCTCACACCTAAAAAAAGTTTTTTTTTTTTTTTTTAATTTATTATTTGGGTGGGTGAAGAGGGCAACGGCCAATGGCAATATACTCACTTCCATTTTTTTATTTTTTTCCCAGGTAATGAGGCAACCAAGCCAGAACAATGAAAATACATAGGCATAAAAAGAGACAAGTCCATTTGCCACGTTAAACAAACGAGAATGCAAGAAATGGCATAGTAAAAACTTCTAGACTAACCTTGAGCAATGCAATGTGATCTCCGACATTTCCCATGTGAAAATTCAGGCGGGCGTTGTCAGCATGCACTTGCTTGTCCTTAGGCCTATAAAAGATAGAATTTCCAACAGATAGCATGGCTGCTATAGATATTATCTCATCGGAGCACTTGTATTTGTCTGAAGCCACAATCGTCTTGGAAAGCATGGGATCAAGGGGAAACTCTGCCATCCTTCTTCCCACTTTTGTTAACTCACCGTGCTTATTAAGTGCACTCAAAGCATACAACATTTCTAGAGCCTTCAGTAATGCTTCAGATGGAGGGGGGTCCATAAAGTCAAAGTTCAGCAGATCATTAATGCCAAGGCTCTTCAGGGTGAGGACAACATTAGCCAAATTCGTCCTCTGTATCTCTGGGACAGTATTATCATCCAAATCATTGTGGAAATTATATGCAGTGAACAGACGAAAGCACTTCCCAGGACCTGTTCTCCCAGATCGACCAGCTCGCTGATTAGCTGAGGCCCTTGAGATTGGAGTGACCAACAGTGATTCCAGTCCTGTCCGTGGATTATATGACTTCATCTTACAAAATCCTGGATCAATGACATACTTGATCCCATCTATTGTCAATGATGTTTCAGCAATATTTGTAGCCAGAACAACTTTACGCGCCCCTTCAGGAGTGGGTTCAAATATTTTTGCCTGAAGCTCGGTTGGTAAGTTGGCATAAATTGGACATATAATAAGCTCTGCAATTTTTGTGCCAAATCCTTTAGTCCTATACTTGAGAATCTCCTCAGCAGTTTCAATCTCCTCTTGACCAGTGAAGAAGACTAATATATCTCCATCACCTGGAGGCTGTGTTACGTGAATCTGAAGAGCAGTAACAACTGCAGCATCCAAATAATCAGCTTCCGGTGCCTTAGTATAGTGTATTTCAACCGGAAACCTCCTTCCAGGTATTTTAAAAATAGGAGCAGAATCAAAATAATCACTGAACTTCTCTGCATCAAGAGTGGCACTCGAAATGAGCAATTTGAGGTCGGGACGGAACCGAGAAATATCCTGTCATACGAGAAGCATGGTAAACATCTGAAACAAGAGATACCAAGTGGCAAGCCATGACAGAACAAGAAAATTCAATTTCTGTCAGGACAAGGACCCTTGAATATGCAACAATAGAAGAGCGAATAAATGGGTGTTGGTTCTCAATATTGGAGGAAAATTATAGAAAAATTATAATGAAGAGAGAGGTACGATGAGTACTAGAAATTTAAAAAAGTTTTGAATTGTGTAGTTGTACTTGAGTAGTGTCAAACCAAGTAGAAAGTGAAAATTATAATTTTTCCATAAGAGTAAGATTAATGTTGGGGGAAAAACGTATATTTGGGTCCCCACCCACCCCCCCTTTTTTTCCACTACACATAAATAATGTTGATGGGTGTTGGGGGTGGGAAAACCTAATATTGGGTTGAAAAATGTAAGAGGGCCTAAATTTAGCCCCTTGCCCCACTTTGGCCCCCGACATTTTTGCCCTACAATTCCCCCACCACCCAAAAAAAAAAAAAAAAAAAAATCCCAAACATAATCTTGCTCTAATTTAGCTATAATGAGTCACAAACTAAAAAACATGAGTCAAACAGACTAGAATACTCGGATATGCATGGGAGACATGGCACGAGCACTATTTCAAGGTAACCGATCGGCAAACAATCAACATGAGAGCACTGTAATTGCAATAATTCTGCTGTTTTAATACAACCTAACGAAAAATTAAAGAGATCTATTATGTTACTTGCCTTAACGAAAAATTCTGCTGTTGGTTTGCATTCCCTGAGTACAGAATGAAAAAATAAAGAGATCTATTATATTACTTGCCTTAACCAATCCAAACAGAATGTCAGTTGAAAGCGTTCGTTCATGGGCCTCATCGACCATCACTACACTGAAGAATTTTACGTAACAATCAATTAACTAGTTCACAATTAAGACACAATGCTGTAGCATTTTCATTCGTGTAATCCTGCACAAACCTGTAACTTGAAAGATCTGGTTCACCAAGAAATTCCCTCAATAACATTCCATCTGTCATATATTTCAAAACTGTCTTATCAGAAGTGCAGTCCTCAAAACGAATGGAGTAACCAACCTGAAGGGAAGAAAGATGTTACTTGCAATAGAACACCTAGACACCATTATTGAAACTCACCAGGAAGCCCAAAGCCATAAACCATGAGACTATGACCAAGTCAACAAATGCAATTATGCAATGAATACAAGAACTTGTTCAAGCAAAACAGGGCTAATAACCTAGTACATCCCTAGAAGCATACTAACAAATGGTAATTTAACTTTGGAATATCAACTGGTCCTGTATGAAACTTATATTCTGAGAAGTCATTTGTGAAACCTAAAAGAGTGATAATCATTTTGGAAATGCATGATTAAGAAGTAGGGAAAAGCTGTCGGAAATTGTGAAAAATCATTTTTATTGGAAAATACGTGGTTGACAATGAGTGAGAGACTGAAAAGGTGACTCTGAGAAGATCAATTCCAAACTTAGTAATTGATTACACTTTACAATGTGTGCTTTCATTTTTCCTGCATTTTTCACCAAAATTGATTCTGTTCGGACACTTCATGCAATGCTGCTTTCACTAATGGTATGCTTTAAGCAGCATGAAAATGGATGTTAACTGTCTTAACAAATCCGTAGTCGGTTCACTACAACCCAATAATCAATCGGAACTTAAATGTCCACAAACAGATTGGTAAAACTAAACCAATTTTGTCCATATTGTAAAATGTCAGGGACCACAAGGACAGAGCAAGTGTTTAAATGTAGCATGAACAACGAAATTCAACAGTTTTTTCAGAATAGCCAAATGCCATTTCAGAATCAATGCATGTTACTTAAAATCGCGTACTCATTGAAATTCGAGCACCTTGACCCTGCGGATGCAGATCCATAACTAACAGGTAAAACATCTTCGCAATTATAGTTTGACAGGAGTATTCAGTCAATAAACCAGATAATTATCACTAAGCATGCATCAAATATCACCTAAAAAAGCTATTTGTTAAAGGCAGAAGGTGTACCTCATGCCCAAGCTTGACACCCATCTCCTGAGAAACTCGAGCAGCAACACTCATAGCGGCAACACGACGCGGCTGCGTACACCCAATCTATCACAAGATATGTCACTGTTGTCAGCCAATAAACGTTCCTTTTGTATCAAAATAGCTATAGGCTATAACAACTCCAAATTTTCATTTACTAGAAAGCATGTTTTGTAAGAAGAGATGCATCGACTTCCATTCCATCAACTGTGAACATAATTCAAGAATAGGTCCTATTCAAAGAACTTATCTGCCTGGCTATAGAAAATATAATTATTAGCTACTAATACAATCCACAAATTGTCATAATGTCATCACCAGCTATGGTTTCACAAAATTTTAGACAGAAGTCGAGATCAAAATTATGAAAAAGTGCTGTGTGCCCAGAATGGGGAAACAAAATTGCCACTTACGAAAGCCCAAGAAAAGTCCATCGTCCAAAAAAAACTACTGTGATAAAATACTGCAGAATACTTGTTCAAGCTATAATATCCTACCCTAGTAACATTTTGTTAATCATATGCATCAACATAATATACACATTAAAACAATATGTAGTGTTGCTAATAAATATGTTATACTCTAGCGTAAAATTAGATATTTGAAAACAGAAGCATTGCTGTAATAAAGTTAACATGCAAAGGGAACACCTAAGGAAGCAAAAAGATAAAAGTTTTCCTACTCTAAGCAGTCTAGAAAAGGGAATCTTGCACACAAAACACAGGAAGCAATTACACACGTAAACTAAGAAAATTGACACGTCTTCCTTGCTTCAGATACAAATATAAAGAGCAATTTAAAACATTCATTTTAGCAGAATTATTATGTATGCATTTTAACCTAGAAAGAAAACAGCATAAGAAAACAATGTTAATGCTAGACCTTGTCCGAAACACTAGTAAAATGTTGGTGAAACAATACTATAAATGTCATTGGTATAGGCAAAAAGTAGGAAGGAGGAAAGACTCATACTTTTCCGCGCTTAGTGTATCCGGCCTCATGGAGGTACTGAGGTATCTGTGTAGTCTTTCCAGAGCCTGTCTCTCCAACAATAACAAGAACCTGTGTTTACCACCAATTAAATAATATTAGGCAATGTAGAGAAAGTCAGTGACATGTCAGACAAGACTAGAAGGGGGTTAAAGAACCTGGTGATCATTAATAGCTTGAATCAACTGATCCCTATAGGGAAAAATTGGCAGAGTTTTTCTCTCGCTCTGAAATACAACCACAAAAGCAATCAGAGATAAGGTGCAAATCTGAAACTGCTTTTATTTCGGTTATCCTCTCTAGTGTCAAATCTGAATATGTTTTCAAAATGATAGGATCAAGAATAAGGTAAGTCAAACCCCATCCATCAGAAATGCAATTCTTTCCTGCTATTAGATTTTTTAGGGAATAACCAAGAAGAGAATAAATATTTTCCAATACGCATTTTCACCAATCGAAGTTGAATTTGTCGAAGTTACAATCAGCATTTTGTAAGGAACCATTCAACTTCCTTCAAGCATAGTTCGCATTTTACCATATATCTAAACAAACATGTAGGTTAGTGCAAGTTTACAAATCTAATTAATTGGCCTTCCACATAAGGTTATAAGTACAAACCTGAAGTCTTTCAAATTCTGTTTTGGCAGAAGATTTGTCTAGTGCCTGAACTGGAGATTCTTGGTCAACCTACATGTCAAAGAGAAATCATATTGAGAAAAGGACTAGTGACTACCTAATACAAGGTATTGTCATATTATTTTTGAATTTTACATTCATACATTAACACCATCCATAACTGATGCCTTTATGAACTCTATTTGGTCTTCAAACACAAACCTACACAAAGAAAAAATAAGGCAATTAAATAACTAGCGCCAATGGATTACCTAAAACTTAAGACTCCCACCAGTTCAAGGACATGAAACTTAATTAATCATCAAAGACCGGTAAGCATGATGAAACTGATGTTGTACAGCCGCAAGCACACCATGAGTGTGTTGACTGAGTGAGAGGCAGCGTGCAAAAAATTTAACCCAACATAGGATAGAGTAAATAACCAACTTAATAAAACTCACTCATAATCATCAGATTTCTTCTTTCTGTCTTTAGAGCCATATTTAAGAGTCGCTTTTCCTGCAGCAGGACAACCATATAATCAGTTACTGAAGTTCGAGATTGTCTGTTCAAATTGAAGTATAATATGAACCAACAATAAATACCAATCTGGTGCTCTTCCCATGCTTCTTGTTCTGCAAACGGGTTCATTTTATCACCTGCATTTGGATCCCTGAAGGAGGCAAAGAAAAAGGTCATATAACCAACCAACCAGCCTTTCATCTGGAAAGTTCTGCCATATGCTGGTATGCATTTGTAGGTGTACTTGTACTGGTGTTAGCAGTCGTTAAAGGAGTGCATGATTTTGAATTTTTGGTAATTGATTTTGTGAAAAGTGATTTTTTGGAGAATGTATGGTGAAATAGCATGGAAAATGTAAAAAACAATATATATATATATTTTTTTTTTCTTTTAAAGAATGTGTGGCTTAGAATGGAAGTCAGAAATAATGATCATCGGAGTATCATTTCAACACACACACCCTATGTATTGCACCGTTTCTTAAGAATGTAACTAACCTATAACGCTGCAATGCTACAGAAAATCTTCTCTCTTGATTTATGCCACCTTCCTGATCATAAGCTTCAGGCATCCTATACTGCACTTGACACAAGCGATAAAACAAAAAAATAGATCAATACTCTAGCAATGAGGTGAACAGAAAGATAAAAAGAATAGATCACTGATCAGCAGGAACAAGATGAACAGAAAGATGGAAGAACACTTGAACAATAAACAAGGACATAGCTAAACCCAATCAGCTCCTTGTATTTCCTTATATTACCAGCTTCACATTCTTAGATATATACGAGATATAGGTCAACAGCCACCTGGAACAGTAGAATTATTGATGGAGATCCTATTATATAAAATTAGAGATTAGAGATTTTTAGCTTATTTCAGTTTATTGTTATTTTCTAGCTTCACCTAAATCACCTTTTATTTTCCTAGCTAATCTTCTTCTTAGATAGGGAATTTTTATTTGATTTCCTTGTGTTTAAGGATCTTGTTTCAACCCTTCATTTTTATGATCAGACTCGAGGGTGATTGAATATTGACTTCTTTCCCTAGATCCTCTGATTCTTTTCCCCTTCTATTTCTCCCACATTCCTCTTTTATTCTAGATTTGTGTGTCACTTCTTACGTCAATTATTGCCCAGAGGATAACAATAAGAAAACTAAAAATAAAAATAATAAGAAACTTAGTTACCTCATTTGAGTAATCAGACTCTTCAGTCCGCTTCTTGACGAGTTCATATATCTCTTTCTTGTATCTGAAAAATAAGATGTTCCTTACAAGTTCATTACCACTTCCTTGATGTATATTAAAGGCAAAAGGAATGGCAGCATATCATATAAACAATGAAAACTCCATGAATATACAATAAGTATGCACAAGCAAAGCAAAAAGTTTCTACATATGAGAGATCACATCATAAAGTGAAAATACATGAAATGCCCATTATGACTTTGTAGTAGTCGTATATAGTTAAATGCTGCCTGCTAGTTGCCCCCAATGAGTTCAGAAAATAGCTTTTAAGCTCTTACTCCAAACCCCCCCCCTTTCTCTTCTCCTTCCCCAGTACAAACAACAAATGCCTTATAATCATATACACTAGACGAGAGAAAATAATACCCATATTGTGCATTTATATGATATTATTTACTTGAAATGTACTCATATGGTCTAGTTCCATAATTTATTAATTTATTTGACCTTCAGTAAAGCCCTAGGAAGAACGATCATAAGATTACCATCACATGTTATTGCATTAAACTAGGGGGGCACATTAGAAATTCTAAGAGGCTAAAAGAATTTCTTTTTTGGCTTGAAATAAAGAAACTGTAGAGAAAGTATTCTAAATTCAAACAAGCACATCCTTCGTATCCAGATAAATGAAGTAAACAAGATAAAGAAATTATATTAACAAGAGCAGAAGTAAAGAATATCAGAAAAATTATAATTATCTTAGCTTATGGTTCCTTTCTCATATTCTCCGTTCAAAGTTGACAACTTTACTCTATTAAACTTATGTGTATTGTGATTGTTATTAGCATGTTAAATTATTATATATTAGTATTATTATAAGGTGCAGTAAATGTTTGTTGTGAAGAGCGTCTGAAATGAACTTTCCTGCTAACTTATTGTTATATGACATCAAAGATTGACATTACCTTAGCTCACGATATTCAGCCTCAGTAAGCTTCACGCCGTCAAATAAGTATTGCTCGTCCTCAATATCATCTCTGAGACACAAAAAAGGGAATTAATAAACTAACGGAAATACAAGAGGAATATATTAAAATGACAGCAATTATTTCACTGCTTAAATGATAAGTAATGTAAAATCTTCAAAATACCTGAGTTCCTCTAATTTCTTTTGCTCCCTCTTCTTCAAATATTCTTGCCGTGAAACTTTCCTGATATTGAAAATAAAGAAAGGATAACTCCAGTAAATATAGGAAGCAAAGTGTCACTACAGGAATGAACCACATTTTGACACAATTGTAAAAAAATCTACAAAAATAATCAACGGGAACAATCAGTATTGAGAATCATATATGGTCAAGAAGTTATCAACAATCCTTATACATAGTATAACATTATTACCAAAAAATATTAGCAGTCCTTTAGCCAGAACAACAAATTCGGACTCCACTTATTTCCATGATTATCAGAGCCCACAACCGCTTTCAAGCGATTTGCTAAACTGGTCAGTGGTCTCCATTTGTTACGTAACACACAGAATATTTTCATAGACTAATCCTATCCTTTCTTCTTCATATAACTATAGGGAAAAGATATAAGCTAAAACGTGAAAAAAGTCACGTCATATTGCTTCTAGCTGGGTCCGATTGTCTACAGAACAAAATTGTTATGAGGTAGTTCATCCAGCCTACATTTTAAATTTCACTTTCTCAGCTTAACCCATCAGCCATTATACATGTCCTCAATAAATCATTCATTTCTGGACTCAAAAGAGAAAATATTGGCATCCTACACAGTTCACCTGAGGAAGAAAACCAAGAAAGAGAAAAAGGCAGCAATGGTCATCATAGAGATTCTCATAAATAAAAATTTTCATCAGAAAATGCAGTAAAAACCTTAAAGTTTCCATATCATCTCCGTCCAAAGCATTTGATCTCTTGATTGCCTCTTCTGTTAAAGAAAACAGATCCATCAACAAAGTCAAAGCTAGTGTATGAAAATTTACATGTGCCAACTTAAAATTTTACATCACTAGTTCAAAAATGCATAGCAGGAAAAGGTCCAGCCACTGCCTAGTTGTTAAAAGATGTGCACTGGCTAAAATTTTGGAAGTTCTAGATAATGTAATCCGAATGTGCAAGCTTTGAAGGACTAGACAATGTAGTCCACATTCTGGGAGCAGTACAGATGGTAGATTGCACATAAAAGACATAGAAGGATGCACCAAAATAAAAAGCAAAGTGTGTCAACGAGAGTAACTGGAAACCATGTAACATCTATATAGTCTATTGGTAATGCGACCAAGGGTGATATAAAACAACAAAGAACTGCTTATCAAGAATAATAACATGCATTACAAAATCATATAACTTTAATATATAACCAAGGCTTGGGCTGTATAAGTAAAAACCGATTTTTGATTGAACCCCAAGTTGGTCCAGTTTCTAAAGTAGAAATCTTATAGTTCATCTTTCCAGTACACAAGCCACAACAATTCAGTATTTCGAGTGTGGTGAGAAGCTAGCTTGCTGCTATACCATCCTTTGGATACTGTGGTACTGGTTGCATCAACATACATAAGAATCATGCATTTAAAATTATTCATTCGATTGACGTAACATCTAAGGAGTTCGTTTGGGTCTAAATTGGAAAGCACGCGAGTGAATTTTTCTTAGGGTCTATTTGGTACAATTATTATGGGTGGAGCTTTTAGAAGCAGAGGTTTTCTATAAGTGTTGCTGGAAAGTTGATGACTATTTTGTCGTCAATCACTCACAAACACTATAAACATTGATCTGATAGTGAGGCAGCATAGCTAGAGAAATTATTTTGATTTATGAATTGTTTGTACTACATAATTATACGAAACATCATCTAATTCATCATATATTCCATGTAGTTTTTTAAAATAGATTTATTTCATATCATATCATATAAATTCATAAATTAAATATTTTTACAAAATTATGACCGGGCGTCATTATCATATTATGTATTATTTTTAAAACATTATAATTAAGATGCATTACCTATGACATTAACATATGAAATATCACAAAAATGGAAAAGCCAAATTTCTTCGTTATCTTGATGTGTAAGGTTTAGACTGGAAATATTTCACAAAGATATATGCCTTCATGGTGCTTTTGGCTCCTCAAAATCCCCCTCCATAACATAAGTATTTAATGAAACAGTAAGGTGATGTGTGTGTGTGTGAGAGAGAGAGAGAGAGAGAGAGAGAGAGGGAGGGAGGGAGAGGGAGAGAGAGGAAAAACTATTTCGTTACCGGAGATTGAACAATGCAAGGTTTACGAACATGTAAAATAATTATGAACATCATTTACCTTCCTGCTGCTTTGTCAACTTCGGCTCAGTCAACTGTGAAAGGACAAAGGTGAAGAAAAGTTAGACGAATACAAACATGAGGTAGTACTACTGGAAAACAATAATCTGAAAATCTTGGAAGACACCATAGCCACGCTCTTAATATTAGAGGAAGCCATACTACACTTAGAATTACGTGGATATACAGAAATATCAGATAAGCAAGTTTAAGACTAAAATACTTGACACCGGCCATAAGGATTCAACAGTTGCCTACACGATTAAAGACAAAAACAATCAGCAAGGGAAGCATGCAAAGCATCTAAATTTGTCAATTGAAAAGGAGAAGAAACCCTTATATTCTCTAACAGCACAAACAATTTATCTTCTCTAACACCACAAAAAACTGAAGTCGTAGCGGAAACATATAGGAATTTCAATGTTAATACAATCACTTGATAGTCCACAAAGAAGGTGCCAAGGTGGAATATGGGTCAACATCCAACAATGTTAAAGAATTTCTTGAGCTGACACTGTGGACGCAACATAATTGTACAAAATTGTTAATATGTGTACATACTAACTTTAATAATCTGTAATATAACAGAGCAATTTGTGTTCTGAGCATGCAATTGCATAGTGTATGCCCTGGGACTACTAGGAGAGTGAGTAGCAGGGAGGGAGTGAACCTCCAGGCCAATTGTAAAGTTGGGAAACCTTCAAATATATGCACACTAAAGAAATAAAGATCAGCTTATCAAATTTTCTTTACCTTCTTGGTCCCAGCTGCATCACGTTGTCTGATATGTTGCTCTAACTCCTCCCTCTCTCTCTGATCACGCAGTATTTCTTCATCAGACTGCAGCCAGATGAAGTAGCATATATTAGTGAACCATATAAACAATAGCAAGAGAAAAGAACTACAGAAATGATATAGCAGCAGAGACAAGGGAAGACAAAGATCAATAAGCATATTTACTAGCATGGCTACTAAATCTACCGCACTACGTCAGGACAAACAATGCAATAAGCCCCATGAAACTATGTAGAAGTACCATTTGGACAATGCCATGGGTAATATGTCTGATTATTGGCAAGGATGAATTACTTTGACTAATTATAATTTTCTTTTTTGGATATTTACCTAATAGTTTAATGCATCTTCAACAATATGGTTAACTAAAAGAAACGCTGAGTTCTTGTCATGTATTTGCATGAATCGTCAAATTTAGAGATACAAAAAACATGTACATGTCCGAACCCAACACCTGAATGTAGAGTCTGACTAGTGAACTTCCTTAAGGAAAGAATAATTTCACAAAGCGATGTAAATAGAAGCACCTCAGACTCAGAAGCATCACTGTCATTGTCAGAAGTCCGTCTTCTTACTCGCCTTTCTTCTTCAACATTTCTAGACACCTATATCAATGCATTCAATCAAAACAAGTATCTTGTTAATACAAGAAGCGCCACTGTAGAAGCTTACCATAAGAAAGAAAACATCTAGCAGAAAAGAGTATAAGAACTATGCCTCGTCATCTGAGTCATTCTGGGTTTCACTCCTCTTCCTAAACTTTTTATGACGGGAATCCTCCTTTTTCTGCTCCTCCTTTTTTGGCTGGGAAGCAACCGGAACGGTATCTTCATCCTCATCGTCCTCCAATAGTGTGTAAGCCTTCTGCTTCCTAACCAGCATTGATGCTTCCCTTTCATGTTGTTGATAAACCTAATAAAAGTCCCGACATATATTAAAATGCACCAAGAAAATAATAATATGAATTTGAAAACATAACATATAAATATAATAACTTGAATCTATGAGAAATCTAGAATTACAATAAACTCTAACATTTGGTCCAGAAGTCTTATGTTCAACTCTAGAGAAAATTTCTTGGGCAAACAAACGTGTTTCATTGGAAGATGAGACTCCCAGATCCATCAGTTGCTTGACAATGTCTGACGGTGATGAAGCTTTTTTAGCTGCATTAACATAAAGGAAACATTTCCATTTACAATGCTAGCATGTAAATAGCTGCGACTTATAATCAGCATAATACATAATAATAGTGATCCTTAAAGCAAACTTACATAGCGTTATGACATATTGAACAACAGTTGGTTGAGAATACCCTAAGAGAGACATCAGTTTATCTGAAACCCATATCCTCAAATCAGCCATATTGCACTGGGTTAACTGCAATGCAAGAAACTCAGGTCAAGTCAGTGGACTCTGAATATATTGGAGAAAACACACCAACCCCCCCTCCTCCTTTTTTTCTCCAGAAAATATTTTGTATTGCATATAACCAGCGCTGTTATTAAGTATCAACCAAAGTGGCTAACTTTGCAACAGATTATGAGATATTAAACTTCCAGAGCACAAAAAATAACATATGATTTACATTATCGTGATACATGTAGTTCATTATATATACTTTTTGTATTAATTGTGCCCGACAAAAAACTAATAGCTAGAATAGAATTTAAAGCAATTGCAGATACCTAAGTGTGTAACTCGTCAACTTTTAGGCACTTTTGGCTTTATTCATCCAGGTCCACCGTAAATGTTACACTAATAAACTAGGAGTTACAACATATTTTTATAAAGTAGAACTACTTGGCGAACGGTGCCGTGTCTGTATTTACTGGGGCTGAGAAAAGTTTCAAAAAAGGGCCAGCCCGTAAACTAGCATTATATCAAATATTTAAATTGTAATGGAACAGAAGGCAAAACTGTTGCAAAAAGATTACTAAATTATAATCAAATAAAAAGATATACCATGTCATAAAGGTTTCTTAAATTCTACACATCTTCTCGCTTTAGAGGCGAAAGTACTGATCAAATACTGACAATCTCACGATCGTAATTTGGAACATTATAATGTGCTCCCGTGCAATTGATCATAATCTAATAACTTTGAACAAATTAACTCTATTCTCAAACAATTAAATGTCAACAAAAGCTAATATAACCCATACAACAATCACATAAGCCTAGAAAGCTACAATCATATAAGCCAACAAGGCTTCAATCATATGGAGATTTTTTTTTTCTTTTTAAACCTAAATCCTTGTCCTGTTAAAGGGATATTCTAGTACTAAAATATTTTTCTTTTTCTTTTTTTTTTTTTTGGTTGGGGGTGGGTGGGGGGGTGGAAACACAGAATTGTTTAAGAGAGTGATGACAAATAATTTTACGGACAGACAAACAGCAATATATTATTTTTTGTAGACCTAAGGATAGAAAACACTCTTGCAATCAGTGACCAAATAAGACAGTTTACTCTGAAGGTACTCAATGGGCATATATACCCATTTCAACTCCTAATTTTACTATAGACAAGTCAACCCTAGCAAAAAACGAGAACCCAAAACGAAGGGTAAGATGACTTACGGTTACGAACAAAGGGTTTAGACACCGATAGCAAGTGTGCAGGGTCAGAAACTCTGAAAAATTGGAACCCAAAATGCCTACATGAACCCAATTGGAATTAAGCATATGAAAATTGGAGTTAAATTACCAATCCGTAAACACTGCTAACAGTAGCGTAGCCAGCCGATAATAGAGGGGGAAGCCAGATCGAAAACTCAAAATAGTCATTTATGTAAGTACTAATTTTAAAAGATTACACAAAGTCAAGTACATTGCAAAACGTGTTTAATTACCCAAAATCTAGTATATTAAACTAAAAAAGTAAGTTGAACACAATGATTTTTTACTTTAAGAAATTCATCCATAAGAGAATAAACAATTTAAATGTGTGAAAATGAACATAATTTCTACAAAATTTTTTTCAGGAATCCATTATATTACTTTTGCAAAATGAGTCATGCTACTTTCCCTTGTTACCTCACTCACCGGGTGACTTGGTCTATAAAAATTACAAAATAAAGGTGAAGCAAAAAGACATATACACCCCAATAAGGATAGCTCAAGAAGATATATGCACCCTCACCAAGTCACTTAATGAGTGAACAGACAAGGGAAAGTAGCATTATTCTTCCAAAATTTATGCATAGAGTTTAAAATTTTAAAATTTCTTTTAATATTTTTTATCTAGAAATTTATAATGTCTTTTTACAATCCAGTATATTCATTTTGCAAATTTCTCTCACAATTGATTATAGCATTCTTAGTGATTTTGGGCAAAATCACAATTAGCATTTAGGATTTTTAAACTACAAAACTTCACAAATTAATTAGCACTAGGAGATGAGTTCAGAAATTTTAAACTACAAAATTTCACAAATTAATTAGTACTAGGAGATAAGATAAGAAATTTTAAAATACAAAATTTCACAAATTTCATAAATTCCTAATTACAGAATGTAAGGTAGTCTGTGTAAATTTCATTATTTCACAAATTCCTCAATCCTCAATTCCTGATACCACACGGTCCACGGTCCACAATCCACACCACAGCTAAAAGCCTAAAACTAAACTGAAAGCTAGTCCCAAACTGAAAGAAAAATTGTTAAAAAAAAATGAAGAATCAAGAATGTGTTGTGTACCGACCGGGCGGCTGACGAACTAGAGGAACTGAGGTCCAAGGAAGATTGCCGAGCCGAGCCAAACCAGTTATTGTTAAAGAACTCCGGCCACAAGCAAGATGACAGCAGATTGAGGACTTTGCTACGCTCAACTGGTTGCCTGGTTCGAACTCCTCTTGTCTGGTAGGGGATTAGTGATTCAAGTTGGGGGAAATTTGCCCTAATTACTTGCTGCTGCTGGTTCGAAATTGGGCATCGGGGAACGAACGACCGGCGTCTGTGGTTTGGCAACTATAAATTGCTACCTCTCATTTTCATAAAAGGTAAAATATTACGATTTACTTTTATTTTGTATATTTTGACTTTGATCAATCAATGCAGGAGTCCTTCTACAAAAACTAAGGGGATGTTTGATTCAATTTATGGTAGTTGATTTATAAAGAGAAATTATAAAGAGGTAAAATGAGTGGTGTAGATTTAATAGAAGTTTGAAATTTGTGGTTATAAATGAGTAGTTGTCAAATCAATAGTCAAATCAGTGGTAGGTGAAATTATAATGTGTTTTGTTAAAGAGTATCAAACAAGGGCTAAATAAGGCTCCTTATAAAATAATCTTATTTTTATTTAATACGAATCTAATAAAAATAATCTCACACAATATGAGGTTACTTTATTAGATTCATAGCACATCAGAATAAGGCTAAAGAGTCTTATCTATCTTCTTAGAAAATTTCATCGGAAGAGCACACGTCTGATAAGCAAAATAAATAATGATGTCAAACGAGGGTCGGTTCCTTATGAAGTCTGGTTTCCAATGCAGATTATAAGGCAGAAATTTCTAAAGAACCAGGGCCGGGTTCCGATTTCCAATGAGATACTGCTATGTAGTGTGTGTCAAGTGAGGTGTCAGTCTATTATTGGATACCATATTCCTTAACGAACCCGACCTTGTTTCCATAGCCGGACCGACGTTAAGGCTTTGGGTTGCATTAATTAGAGTTTTAAATTGTTTTTGGTACTTAATTGTAGGAATAAGAAGTATAATACCTATTTTATAAAAATCAAGTGAACCCTCCAAAACCCAACCCAACCCAACCCCATTCAATGCCTTACAGAAACGATCGTTGTCCCCCCCCCCACTCTCTCACATCTCCAATCTGTCTTCACACTTGCCGCCACCGCCACAAGCCACCGCGCCTCGCTAATGCCAGAGTTCAGACAACTTCTCTCTCTACATTAATTAGGCTATCAACCGTTCAAAAAGGGTTGTTTCTCTGTCACTTCGCGATTTCCAAGCGTCTTGCAATTTCCATTGTTGTCTGTTCCGATTAGTCTTCACTAAGAAAAGTCTCAAGTCAACTGCTGTAAAGAATTAATGACAATCAAAATTTTGTAACTCTCTGTTATGTGCGAAACATTATTCTTGGACATCATTTTTTTTTCAGCACTTTTGTTTATTTCTTTGTGTTTTATGTTTCCATCTTCAGGCTTGTTGATTCCAAATGTCCAGAGCGTTTCCCGTTTGGAGATCTTGGGGAATTGGAGTTCCTTTGAGCGTTTCTTGTGTGGAGATCAATGATGCACGACTGATCTCTCGGCTGTTCAAGATCGTGTCATTCAAATCGCGATTTCACGGTCTAATTTCATATCAGGTTAGCGGGTGGGTGGTGTAGTAGTCGAGGTGGTTGTGTTGTGACTCAGTTGTTCCGTCGAATTTTTTTTGTTGTGACTCAATGTTTTGGAGTTGTATTTGATTTTGACACGGTGTTTTGACGAGTTATTTTTGTTGTAAGTCAGTGTTTTGTTGTGACTTGGTGTTTTGGAGTTGTGTTTAATATTGACTCAGTGTTCTGGTGAGTTGTTTTTTTTTGTGACTCTTCCGATCTGAATTGTTTTTATTGTGACTCTATGTTTTGGTGAGTTGTTTTTATTGTGACTCGATATTTTGACAAGTTATTTTGATTCACTATTTTGATGTGAATCGGTATTTAACGAGTTGTTTTAATATAACTCGGTGTTTTAGCGAATTGTGATTGTTGTC
>CAVNYN010149705.1:342-30482 GCA_963692815.1 Nyctanthes arbor-tristis
ATATGTCATGCCCCCTGTTTATGGAATACCCTACTTTTACCAGCCCAACTGTATAAACCAATTCTGGCCTCCAGTACATTGATTGGAAAATATGTGGATATACACCATAATTAAGTCATTTACTCCAACACTTTTACTCCAACACTGCTCCGCCCCCCACCCCCCACCCAAAAAGAAAAAGTTTAAAGGAAAAAAGGGGGGAAAAAGAATATTCAAATTAACCAAAACTGCAGAACAACCTTTATTTTGGCTTGGTTCATTTGAGCATGTTACTAACATACACAAAGCTGTTGAATTTTAAGAAGATATCATCCAAACTAAGCCAAGAAAGTAAAACAACTTTCTCTACTTCTAACTCACCTGAAAAGTTGCCACAGAGGAATACAATGGGAACTTATACTAGAAGCTACTCAAGAACTTGATACACTAGAGCTCATTCACCACCGACACTACTACAGTAGATACAATATTCTTCTAGGCAGATCTTTTATTTGAAGTTAAGAACCTCCTAGAAAATATAAATGGTCGAAGGTAAAGATAAAAATTTTGCACATTACAATGGCAAATATCCGCAATAAGTATTAAAAGAAAATTCTCTTTTACATTACTCATGCAAAAACAAATTTAAGAATAAATCATTCTCAAACAGGGAGAACTGGTAATGCAAGCTGAAAGGGGAGAACCAGTACACAAAAGTTGAGAGACAACCGAATTTATTTCAGTCACTTCTTGCAAACAGACTGCGTTAATAACACATGTGAACAAAGAAATTTGTAGAAAGAATCGAAAAATAGAGGAAATTCATTAAAAACTTCCGATCTATAAAGAAAAATTAAACGGTAAATTAAAGTAAAAAACTCATACCAAAACCCATTAAGAATCAGAACCAATAAAGGAATCAAATTGCCAAGACTTTTACCTGAGTCTGGAGCTGCGGAGCAGCAGAAAGGAAGGCAGCAGCGCTGGTGTAGCGGACCGGACGACGTCCCAGCAGCTACGCGGCAGAAGGCAGCAACGGACGGCGGCTGCGGCGTGGCGGTCTTCCTCAGGCTAGCGACCGGCGTCGCGGTCTTCCCCAGGCTGGCAAACGGATTGATTACATTAGGGTTCTTCAATTTCTAACTGGGGATTTGGGCAATTGGGGATATTAGCAATTTAGGGTTTTGGCGAACTGAGTGGGGGAGAGGTGGCGTTAAATTTTTATTTTTTTTTTTTAAATCTGAATTTTGAAAATTTTTTTTTTTTTAAATCTGGATTTTGGTTAAAAAAAAAAGGAGTCAATTGGGCCCTTAATTTTTAAGATTTGAGCCCATAATTTCATATTTTGGGCCTAAAAACATAAGCAAAAAAGGATTTAATGTATTTTGGGCCAGATATAATTAAAATAACTGGGCCCCATTGGTCCTGGGCCTGAGGCGGCTGCCTCATCAGCCTCAGCCCAGGACCGGGTGAAATGGCGGTTTCGATCCCAAAATGTGCGAATTCAAAACAATTTTAAAAGCCCAAGCTTGGAAGTTTCATCTCTGCTGAATTCGAAATCGACGACCGAAGGGAAAGAAATAAAATTTACCTACCGGAGAGAACCTTTTGGACTGTAAAAACTACGATCAATTTCAAGAAACTGATGAAAATACAGAGAGAATAAAATGAAACAGCATTTAAAATGTGCGAATTCTAAACAATCCCAAACACAAAACTTTAAAGTTCTAGCTTCGCCGAAATTGAAATTGCCAGTGAAGGGAAATTGGAGAGCTTGACATACACAATTAGGTTTTCTGTGATTGGACCAATTAAGGATGGCCTGTTTAACAAATTTCTTTAGGTATTGGTTAAGGATTTAGGGCCAGAATCCAGCTCGGCCAGGCCCATTCTTAATTGGACCGCACCGATATTGTTCGTTTATTCTTTGGTCTAATAAGAAGCGCGTAAATTTTGTCAGCGTTTTGTCATCTTATCCATTTTCCCTTTCTCATTGAATATTTATTTATTTGCTTATCCAAATAATAATAGAGGTGGGTGGATGTATATCTTAGGAACGTGTGGAAAATTTTGTCATATTAATTCATATATTGGATGAACCCACACGTAATTTTCTTCCATCTCTTTATTGACATCGGAGTCATATTTATTGTTTTCCTATCATCGTTATTATAGGGCAGGTGATTATGATAATTCATCAGTATTTCTTTTTTTTTTTTTTAAATATGAGCTATAATTGAGCCGAAACTTGACGTGCGGATCTGAAAGTCAAGAAAAAAAAAAAAGAAAGACAAGTAACAAAAGAGTAATTTGGTCCACTTCCAACGTCAATTAAAAAATAAAAATAGTGAAAGAATACAAAAGAGATTGTATTTTAGAAATAAAATATCAACACCCATATAACAATATATAATAATAATAATAATAGGAATTAAAAATTTTCATTTATTTTAGTCACGGGAAGAAAAAAGTTAGATGAATGCATTAGAATCGGGTCACGTAACCGACATTCGACTGCACAAAATGGACAACCAAAAGAGGCAAAGGAGAGTTGAAAAATCACATGGAAATGGGACATTCTTTCTTTCTTTAAGGTGGATATTGCGGGGGGGCATCCTATGTTGCTTCGCGTCCCTTCCTCTTTCACTTTTGCAACATTTTCTAAAATGTTGAACCAAAACTCACTCAATTATTGTTCACCAAATAGAGTTGTTAACGGTTTTAACATATACTTTTTTTTTTTGTATGTATTCCCGAGCCCAGCTATTGAAGATTATATGCAATATAACAAATTATTTTCAACAGATTTATAGAGTACAAGAATCGTGATCGATTATTTTTAAAAGGAAAACGCTTGGGATTGACGGTGCATCCTAATCAATTCAATGCAAAATGAATGGAACAATAAGGGTTGAAGTACCGACAATATTTGATGGATAATGGTCACTTTGTTTTGTTGTTACAACTATTTGATGTGTGCATTACAACTAATTTCATGGCTATTAACATAACAAAAATTATGATATCTAGATTCCGCAAAAACAGGTACAATATTTGAAGTGATTAATCATGTGCCTTTTAATGCAAATTAAGTTTAATTTTTTGCATGATTTTCCCTAATAGTTAGTAGTACAACTTAAAAGATGAATGAATTGAATAATAAAATTATTAAATTAATAACCGTAATGGTTGCCCAAGAAGAAAAGAATGTGAATATCCTTGTCTTGTTAAGCAAAAATAATCATATATACCATTAACAGTCGAAAGCATCAAATTAATCAAATTTTGAAAAAATATATAAATGAATAAATATAATAATTATGTGACTATTTTTAGTGACGAAGTTTTGTCTATCTATAAAAAAAAAAAAATCTAAAACTACCAAGTTTAAGCAACAACATCCTTGCCCTATATTAAATGATTAAATCACAACCAAAAGTGTAGCTCGCCACCAGAAAAAGTCCATCAAGCAAGCAAAACCCTACTTAGCAACTCGAGAAATCAGAGACATTTTGTTATAGTAATTAATTAATCCCTCTAAGGCTCTAACTATCCCATTTACATAATTAAAAAATCTGCTAAAATTACAAGTGTGAGTTATAATAACTAACTTAAGTCCAATGTTTCTTTCTATTGTAGCTATCAAGTAGTGTCACAATGCCACATCTCAATTGTTCTAGTAAAATTGAACTCGGGCAATAATAGAGAGGCATCATCAAAATTCAAGAAAATACGAAAACCTTTCAACTTCTCCAATACTTCAGAGACATGGCACAAATCAATTATATGCTTCAATGAATGGAATGGTTGTGCTTCACCTTTACTCTTTCTTTTTGTGTGTTAGTTTTACCTTTTAGATCTCTTGACATCATAATGCTATGGCTAAATCCCAAATACAAATTTTATTTATAAATAAACAGTTGAAAGAAAATTGACAACTCTTGCATTTCGAAATTGACCATTCTGTTCTCACACCCATGACCCATTTCCATCTTATCTTTTCTTACTCCTTTGTACCTAAGTTCATTTTTAGGTATATACTTAAAAATCTAAAGCTTAAAATGTGATCCAATAAAGTTGATTCCTAAGCAAAACTAGACACGATTGCAAGATCGGAAGAAGCAGAAAATGAGAAAGAACAAAAGGTGATGGGCAATAAAAGAGCAAGATGAGTAGTGCAAGATTAATATGGAAGTAATCGAACTGAAATAGTAAAAGCAATCTGGGGCCAAAGAAAAAGAAAAAACAAAGAAAAAGAACCACCTAGGAGCCACCATCTTCTTTGTTATTTGATACAAGTGTTACATAATTATTTCATTCTTTAAATGCCCAAATATTATCTATTACATATTTAAAGGATTTTATTTCCCTCTGCTGAGCATTTAGTCAGAGATCTGAACTGAAATGTGGCATCAGAATCTCGTTAATACCTCAAAATTCTCTGTTTAGCATTTATTGAATAAAACTTCTTCCTTCCTATCTCTAAACGGGGGAAAAAAAGAATGGAAGCTATCTCAGTTTCCAAGTGGTTTTTTCTGTGTATATTGTTGATTTCAGCTCTACACTTCATACATTGCAGTGTCACTTATGACAAGAAGTCTCTTATTATAAATGGCCAAAGAAGAATTCTTTTATCTGGCTCCATCCATTATCCAAGAAGCACCCCTGATGTACACGTTCTTCATTTTCATGGATTTTATCTGGTATTTTTTGAAATTTTATTGGTAATGAAAGAAAAATCTGTACAATGCAGATGTGGGAGGAACTTATACTCAAGGCTAAAGAAGGAGGATTGGATGTTATAGATACATATGTATTTTGGAATCTTCATGAACCTTCACCTGGCACTGTATTTTGCTTTCTTTTCTGTCTCGTTTCCTATTCTTTTCCCCTTGCATCATTTGATGGTTTTATTTTATTTTATTTTATTTTTCATTTGCTTGCTAATTTCTTTTATTTTGTCGGGTTTTAGTACAATTTTGAGGGAAGATACGATCTGGTTCAGTTTATAAAGTTAGTTCAGAAAGCAGGACTGTATCTTCATCTTCGCATTGGGCCTTATGTTTGTGCAGAATGGAACTTTGGGTAGTAAATTTTATTATTTTAAAAAAAAAAAAGCTTGGTTTTGTCCAATACTTTGGTTATAATTTCTTATTCAGTGTCTAATTTCTTGGTTTTCAGTGGGTTTCCGGTTTGGTTGAAGTATGTTCCAGGCATCAGCTTCAGGACTGACAATGAACCTTTTAAGGTTTCTTGCTGGTGTTCATTTTCTGAGAATTTGTGAAACATTGACACTCTTCAATTTATAATCAATATTAAGAAGAATTTTTTTTTTTACACCTCTTTGGGGTGTTTGCAGAGAGCAATGCAGAGTTTTACCCAGAAAATTGTCCAAATGATGAAGGCAGAAAGATTTTTTCAGTCTCAAGGGGGTCCTATAATTCTATCTCAGGTATTCTTTTCACTTTATTGTCACTTCCATAGTTGCATTTAATTATATTATATAACTTTATATAGATTCTGATTAAGAGAATAAAGGAGTCTAGACGGTCTATATTCAAGTCATGAATCCTGTTTGAATATGCAGATTGAAAATGAGTATGGGTTAGTAACTAAGGATTTCGGTGCTGCGGGTCATGCGTACATGACTTGGGCCGCTAAAATGGCTGTTGAATTAGATACCGGTGTCCCCTGGGTTATGTGTAAGGAAGATGATGCACCAGATCCAGTGGTAATATAGTTTTTGATTGTAGTTTGCTTCTGTATATGCATAAATGTTCCAGTTATTTGCTCTGATTGATGAATTAACTGCACGATAATTATACCAACCTTGTACTTGTTGGAAATTTAGCGATCATTGAATTTTCGACTTGAACTAAAAAATTCCTGATACAGGGTTGGTTTTTATATTGAAACTGATTTTTTATATTGAAACTGATTAGTGATTGCCATTGACTTTTGCGACAGATAAATGCATGCAATGGTTTTTATTGTGATTACTTTTCTCCAAACAAACCGTACAAGCCTACAATATGGACTGAGGCTTGGTCTGGCTGGTACATCCTGCTGTTTCCCTGAACTTGTTCTCTGTAATGATTTTCTGCTAAACTTAATTTCTTTCTCAAGGTTTGAGGATTTTGGAAGTCCAATTCATCATCGTCCAGTTGAGGATTTGGCCTTTGCAGTTGTCAGGTTCATTCAGAAAGGAGGCTCTTTCATGAACTACTATATGGTTAGAACTATTCTTCCAGGTCCTCTTATTTATTTATTAGTGACTCTAACCACACTTTGCAGTTTAC
The DNA here is from genome assembly GCA_963692815.1 of Nyctanthes arbor-tristis. NCBI lineage: Eukaryota > Viridiplantae > Streptophyta > Magnoliopsida > Lamiales > Oleaceae > Nyctanthes > Nyctanthes arbor-tristis. The sequence continues at coordinate 6,621 of CAVNYN010149705.1, forward strand.
ATTAAGGGAACTATACTTGTATCTTTCCTTTATAGACTTTGAAAAAGTATTCTCTGGTTTGGAAAATCATACTCGGGCCAAAAGATTCTTACTGTAATTCATTAGCATGCAACTTTTTGAAGTTCCAATTACCCATCGCAAAAAAACTCAGTTCTATAACCATCTCAAACAATTTGCCATTTCAAATTCTGAAATGTAGCTGACCATCTTTTGTCAGTGCAGTCAGACTACTAATTATCAAACTTGTTCTTGATCCCTGACAGTATCATGGAGGAACCAACTTTGGACGAACTTCAGGAGGTCCTTTTGTTACTACAAGTTATGACTATGATGCTCCCATTGATGAATATGGTATGAAATGTGGCATAAAATAAAGGCTTGGCTCATTAGATACAAATTTTATATTCTGAAAATTTTAATTCACTGTTCTTTTAGGCTTGGTTAGGCAGCCAAAATATGACCACTTGAAGGAGCTTCATAAGGCAATAAAGTTATCTGAGCAGGCTTTGGTTTCTGCTGATCCTGCTGTTACTCCCTTGGGAAACTATGAGCAGGTTTGTATTTGAATAAGATGTTATATTTATGGATTAATGTCCTCATCTGAATCTCCTAGAGCAATAATAAAGAAAACTGGAAACCAAAAAACGAAAAGACGCAAATGTAGAAGTAGTGTGTAGGCTCTATGCTTAAGTATAGATTGATCTCAACATGAACCAAATATTTCCTTCTTAGGAGGGGAGGCAGAGGAATGACAACTCTACTTGACCCTTGTGTATTCACACGCGTAGTGCGTAATTAATCTTCTGCTCTAACGCTTCCATCTCCAGGCGCACGTTTTTTCTTCAAAGTCAGGACACTGTGCTGCTTTTCTCTCGAATTTCCACTGGGATACAGCTGCAAGGGTGAAATTTAACAACATGCATTATGAGCTGCCACCTTGGTCAATTAGCATTCTTCCTGATTGCAAAAATGCCATTTTTAACACTGCCATGGTAAGTTGGTCTTGTCATACTTACTCTGGGTAGATTATGTCTTGCAGACTACAAGAGATTCCCACCTATGTTAGTAGATTTTCTCTTATATTTGTCATTTTGAGGAAGGAACTATTTTGTTCATTAATATTAAAATATTCCATGCTTTTGCCTAAGAGTAAATACATATATAATGTAGTAGCGGAAGAAAACCAATCCTTGACCTGTTCTAACTCCCGCTGACAGTTGTTCACATTATGAGAGAGGGGAATGATGGAATACCCATGTCCGGAAAATGTAACATAAAAATGATTTCTTTACACTATTTCATTGTCTCATACTGATTGATTAGTTTCTGACTATTCAGGTTCGAGCCAAGACTTCACAGGCACATATGTTGCCTACAAATGTGCCAATGCTCTCCTCAGAGACATTCAGTGAAGATATATCTTCCGCAGAAATTGATTCAAAAATCACAGTTGTTGGTCTTTTGGAACAATTAAATGTCACCAGAGATGCCAGCGACTACTTATGGTACACAACCAGGTAAGGATAAAATTCAATTAGAACATCATTCTTTGGAGAAAAGGAACATTTTTATGAATCAAAATAAAGTAAAACAAAATGAACTTTGCAGCATCGAGATAAGTCGAACTGAATCCTTTTTCGTGAAGGTCGCAGTCCTACTCTCGTTGTGCAATCAGCAGGCCATGTTTTGCATGTGTTCACAAATGGACAGCTATCGGGTATGAAAGGTTAAAATGAATAGAAGTACAAACTTAAAAAACCTGTGAAGGAAAGAAAGTAGTATATATGATATTATCTTTACAAAAATATGCTACTTACTGCAGGATCAGCTTTTGGATCTCGGGAATACAAAAAATTCAGCTACACCACACGAGTCAACTTGCGGGCTGGAATAAACAAGATTTCACTGCTGAGCGTGGCCGTTGGATTGCCAGTTAGTACACTGACCTTCAATTTGATTGCAATTTCAGCATTTACCCTCACATGCTAGAAACTAAATTCAATAAGAAAATACATGATCTTGAGAAGCCATTACAAAAATCTGCAATGCATGGATTTATACTAAACATTGTACCTAAAATTTCCGCTACAATATCCACATTTTCACATGATTCATGTATATCTATGAAAGATTTCAAAAAATGCTTCTTTTTGTTCTTGAAGAATGATGGGCATCGCTATGAAACATGGGCGACGGGAGTCCAAGGACCAGTTGTATTACAAGGGCTGGACCATGGAACAAAGGACTTGTCATGGCAGAAGTGGTCGTACAAGGTTAATCAAATTTTCCTTTTAGGAAGTTGAGGGGGTTGGGGTTCACCCTGCTTCGTTTCATCTGATGATGCATTCATTTTCACATATTTAGAGTAACCTTGTTTCTTTTTTGCCAGATTGGACTCAAAGGAGAAGCTATCAACTTGGCTTTCCCGACTGGAACATCATCAGTTGATTGGACACGGGGTTCCTTGGCTGCAACCAAACAACAGCCACTTACATGGTACAAGGTATAAATATTAGTTTGTGAATTCACTTTATGATAAAGAAATGGGGTTCTCATATTGATTATTTTGGTTCATCAAATTGATAATAAGTGGTTGAAGTTCGTATTTCATCTGAATGGAGGCCCTATTCTGTAACACCCTGATTTTTCCTTAAAATTTGTATTATAACTTGCAGGCCTACTTCAATGCACCACGAGGGGACGAGCCTTTGGCACTGGACCTAGAGAGTATGGGCAAGGGTCAAGTGTGGATCAATGGACAGAGTATTGGAAGATACTGGACTGCATACGCTAAAGGCGAATGCCGTGCTTGCAGTTATACCGGAACATATCGACAAGCAAAGTGCCAATACGGCTGTGGAAAACCGACTCAAAGATGGTAAGGGGAGAAAAAAATCTTAGTGCATATAACTATTAATGGTTTCAAACATGAATGTCAACAAGATTTTATAATTATATTATTTCTTCCAGACATGCTGGAAGTTTTCTGAATAAAACATTTCTAGCAGAATAATCACAGCTTGCTGAGTCCATTTCTCGACTTGGTATTTTCAGGTATCACGTCCCTCGATCGTGGTTGAAGCCTACACAAAACTTACTGATAGTTCTTGAGGAACTTGGTGGGGATGCATCAAGAATTTCACTTGTTCGAAGATTAGTCACCAGTACATGAAGAAATATGGCATTTTGTTACGTGTACAAGGCTTTGGTTTTCCAGTGAAGATGGGAATACTTGTAAAAGAAATCGTTGTGTTATGTAACTTGGTAGAACTGGGAATCACTTACAAAATGATACCTGTTTTACTCAAATTTAAATTACTTGATAATTTAAGGAATATATTCTATAGTTCACGGTAGAAAAACCCAATAGTTTCTCCTTTATCATGGTTAGAATGTAAAAATAACTTACTTCATCAGAAGCATAAGTATAAACTTGACAATAGTTTCTCTTTTATCATGGTTAAGAATGTAAAAATAACTTACTTCATCAAAAGCATAAATATAAACTTGACTTACTGTTTTCCCGGAGAAATTTAATAATAAGAAAAGGTAAATAATAAAATTAAACTCTAAAGCAAGAGTAAAATTATATTCGAAATTTGAACAGAGTTTCAAAGGAGTAGACTGAAAATTTGCCCAAAGAAACAGATTAGAGGAAAAAAGAATTCCGTTGCCGGGACTCGAACCCGGGTCTCTCGGGTGAGAGCCGAGTATCCTAACCAACTAGACTACAACGGATTCGTGGTGGGATCTCTTTAAAATTAACATAATGAAAATTTTGAGGACCCTCGAAAGCTTGATAAAACCTAGAGGCTGGAACGGTAAATGATAATAGTAATAGCTTCGATGCAAACTGCAACGAAAGAAAGAACTAAATTGCCAGTCCATTTCAAACACCATCAAAGTTGTAATTTGTTTACTCTTCCTTGTTAGGTTACTTGTTGGGTCACAGTATATGTCAATTCAATTGTAAACAAATAAAAATACTTGGTGGACGTATTGCATATTCCATCCGGGGATATCATTAAATGATCAGTGACTAGGAAAGTCACCCGACAATGGAGTGTAGCATAGTTACCATATAAAAACCATAAATTGGATTATTTCATGGTGACACCGCCTTTTAACGTAAAACAGAAAATACAGCAAAAATTTTTACATGGAAATTTATCCAGAACCAAATAGGTTCGGTCTGCACACATGTTTTCTATTTCTGTTTCTGATAGTTTGTGTTCCTAATCTCTTTCGGTTCAGTATACAGTAAAATAAATTACAGAGTCGAAAATCAGGCACTGAGGAGTGCAAAATTGAGGACCTTTGAACGTATTGTTCAAGAACTTGTCTTTGCTCTTTTCCAAACAATAACAGTTCCACCGAAATCAGAGGAAGCCAGCAAATTCTCTCCATGATTCCAAGCAATGCCTATAACTGGGTAGCTGTGACCCTGCATCAGAAAACATATCATTAAAATCCATGACACCGGTGGAAAAAGACCTGGGATGAAAATGAGATATACCTGTAGTTTGTTCACACACGTGTGCTTTGGTCTAGTTAAATCGTAGAAATAGACATTAGCATCTTCACTCCCGGCAACTTCATTGAAGTACATATCAGTGTCAGCAATGCATATACTATGAACAAACTTTTAAGCATACATCGTAGTACAAAGAAAGCAATCTTCACCTAAGAATTTTGTAGATATGTTGAACAATGTCATGGTTGTCCAAGCTTATAGTTACATGAGTTGCTTATTTAGAGGTAAGAATTACTACCGCTATAAGAATTCATTTCAAAACAAAAAAGTGACTTGAAACTAACTTTTAGGCTTAGCTAAAGCATGTAACAGATGGCCACAAATAATCCAAAGAAAATCTTACTGATATTGCATGAAGAGGCAAATCACTTCTTCTCAATTCGTATAAATATAAAAAAGGATCATCTTATAAATTTGCGAGCTTACCTATATATTCTCCTTTCTCGAGGGAAAGTAGAGGACAGAAAGAAGCACGGACGCTATGTAGTCTTGGAGCCAGTTTAAGCGCACAGCGAAGAGTCAAATAACCTTGATCTCCAAAGAGACACTACATCACCACCAAAATATTAATCCATGTTATTAGAGTGCTGAATTATATCTGACAGTATTAGAGACAAATATCATAGGACAACCTGAAGAAAGACAAACTTCCATCTCTAGATAAAGTTAGCAATACAGGACCTCGGGCAAGCAGATCGAAAAGGTTCTATACTGCACAGTAGTGACAGCAGAATTGTGCTTGCTGCTACTTCGGTTACGATGAGACCTAGAGAGGGCACCTGTATGTGAGTCCATAGTCACCGTGTATACAGATCCCTGCAGTTATTTGTGAAGAAAATGTCTTATTCTTGTGGGGAAAACATGTTCAAAGATTATCACTTGCCAGATGAGAAGTCTTTGAGGAGCCAACACACCTTAGCATCACCACAGAAAATAAGCTGACCAGTGTGGTCATGGTCCATTGCAGTAACCTCACCATCAAAGGTCATTTTACTGATTGTTCTTCCAGTGCTGAAATTGAACACCTAGAATCCCAGTAACAAACCAGTGCATAATGTAAGGCGTTAACAAACATCTCATTTGATTTATATATAGGATGGTATAGGATCTCCAGAATGCAGACTTGATAATCTAATAACAGAAGGAAAAACATCTAACTAGATTTAAGTAAATCCAGAAACAATAACAAGAACATGTCAGCACGACAATGAAGACAACTGTTGCAGACAAAACTACATGTAGGCACTACTAATTTGGGTTGACCCCAAGAAAAGGATAAGTAGGCACTACTAATTTGGGTTGAACCCAAGAAAAGGATAAGAAGGCACTACTAATCCAGGAACAACGGTATTGTCTGCTTTTGTGCTGGGGAGAATGCAAGAAAGCATGCATTTTCTGTCATCCTCAGAAATAAAAAAGAAAAGGTTGGGTTGGGTTGGGGGGGGGCGGGGATTTCAAGGTTTTGCTGAAACACATGTCAAGAACACTTGTGGTTGCCGTAGCATTTGCTAAAAAGTAAAAGTGAACATGGTAAAGGTTTCCTGTGGATTACCATTATTTCTTTGTTTCCATTGCCAACTGAAAGAAAATTATTGTTCACCTGAATGAGTAAAGTAGGGGGAAAAAATGACATTATACTGGTGATCTTAAAACATAGTAAAGGTTCATTCTCTCCGAGAAGAAATTATAACAATAGCATAAAATTCCACATACTTACTGGATGAAAGCGAATACAAAGTTGTGGTGAAACTCCATAGATCACCCTCATGCAAAGGCCTTTTGAGATATCCCACACTCTCATCGTTTTGTCCATGGAGGAAGATGATATGTACTGATTGTTAGCTGAGAAGTCAAAATCTGAGGAGAGGAAGTTTAGACCTCAATGTCAACGGAGTAGTTAACTCAATGCGAACCATGAAAACATTCATGTTAAGAACGTGTATAAAAAATATTCAGAGTAGTCTATTGTAAGGCCTCACATCTTCTCAAGTTACATTCTGAAGACTTTAGTCAGGTTTAAAGTGTGACCAAGGTCTTGGCATAATTACAACTAACGGAGGCAAATTGCCATTACAAATGAGTTCAGTCAAAACACATTATATGTCAAAACAAATGGCGTGATCCCTAGGTCTCTCAAAGGATCAGAGTACTGATCAGCAAAAAGTGTTAATCCAACCTGTAACATCTTTTGTATGTCCGGTTAACTGCTTGAGAACTGCAGGTGGCGTAGAAACAGTGCATACAGTCAAGCTTCCATCGGATGCTCCATAAGCAAGCAGATCAGAACTCGCGTGCCCAAACTTTATGACCGTAACTACGGTAATGACCAATGGTTACTTCAGAATGTAAAAATTCCAATACGAACGAGATAAGCAATAATAAAACATAATCTGGTTTTGTGTTCTCAAAGACATACCCATGGCCTTGCACTGGTCAAAAATGCAGTGCATCCCTACAAAGGAATATGCAGGTTCACTCTTCTTTCGTGGGACCTCAGTGTCACTTGCATTAGAACTGAAACTTGTGCGGAAACTCAATGCTCGACTAGCACTTCGTAGATCCTTTAAGAGAGGAATAAAAAAAATATATTAAAAATAAAGAGTTTCTTCTCATCTCCACATCAATTGATGCTACAACCCTTTCCAAATACTTTTCAAGCACTAATTATCTGTTTGGTTAAAATGAAGATAATTGACAAGCAACTGTCTTTATCATACCATGTCTCAATTCTTTGCTAGGATTACAAGTATAAAAAACATGAAACCCTAAACCAATTCCTACTTGGTTTAAATTAGTGTGAGACCACTGGAAGAGAACAACAGAGCTAAAGAAGAAGTGGTACATACCCTGCTCGTACTCCAGCTGTCCACCTCAAACAAGTTGGAGAGTGGACTTGGAGATGCCACCCATCGTCCACTGATGCATCAACCAGTAAATTACCCTGATGTGAGAATTGTATGGTAAACAAATTTTAACAATAATATTATACCTTAAATCAGAATTTCTTTCAACATTTTAACAACTTATAAATAATAAATAAAGGTTTCCAAATTATGACGAACATATATTCATTGACACTTATTGGAAAGAAAGTAATATTTTAGCTACCTTTGTCCAGGAGTGCTTGAGTAACTTGGCGTTTGTAAATTCTCCCAATTTCTCGGCCTGTTAATGTAATTACGGAAAGATCGGAAGAGCGTCGTGTAGTACATCTCCAATCCTAAAACAAGAGAAAATGCTAAATTAATAATTTTCATATCAAGTACTCTATGGTATATAACGTTGATTTTAAATTATATGCGACTTGTAATTTTTCTTCCAGTAAATAGGAGAATTATTCCCCCAACTGATTGCTAGAAATGTTAGTTTGGTGATGTTCAACAGAGTGAGCACCTTAATCTTCTGTTATTTACTGACGTATAATAATTAATTTCTCTAGAGCACTTTCCAGCCTACGAATCTATACATAAAATGCATTTAATCGTTGAAATCAAAATTGAAGAACGAATACTATGATTAAGTTGAGTCATACTACGATCTTCAACCAACTAGTTGCATTCTATTTTGGCTTCCTGATCAATCACGCACATAAAATAATATGGTATAATGATTCTCTTGATAAACTCGAGTTTAGTACTAGTTTCATTCTACATTTTGCTCCAATTCCTGACAATCACCCACGTAAAATTAACACAGAACAATGAGCCTTTTCGCATTTGTCCAGTCACAGCGCTTAACATAGATCCATGGCGAGCATGAATATAGACTACCTAACGAAGAACATATAACTGCCAAATACATATTGATGTACACACGTATGAATGAATATAAAATATACCTTGCGCCGCAGGACACCGGACTGAGCTTTCCGGAAGAGGAGTAGGCGGCGGATTCCTATGTAATTAGGATCAGAATCAGAAGTCGATCGCTGAAGCATACAACTGAAGAATTCTGGATCCATTCTCAAATTCTCTTTCTTCATTTCATTATTTTCCAAATTCGAATCATCATTTTCAGGCGAACTCTTCTCAATCGCTAATTCCGCCATTGTAATGAAGTCTAAGTCAAATTTTCATCAAAATATTCTGCCAACATTTGTAAAGGTCTCGAGGGAATTGGGGGATATGCATTAAGGTAGATTTATGGGTACTTACTAGACTTGAGTATTAAGCTGTGGGGTTTGTTTACAAATAGTGAAATAATTAAATTGACAGCAATCCATCCTAAAACCTCAAGTATCATACTATCGACATTGATAGTGTTAAATTAAGTTGTTAGAATATTTACATTATTAATGTTAAAATAGATTGTTAGTAGAGTTATTAGTTAATAATTTAAAAAATAATATATATTGGTGGTGTTAAAGTGGTTGTTAAAAGAATTATTTTAACAAGTTTCTAGTTTTGTTGTTAAAGTTAACAATAAACTTAATATCTTATGTGTTATTGTTTTTTTTAATTAAATTGGGATTGACCCACTTTGTCTTTTTTTATTTTACTTAAATTAGGATTTGCCCACCTTTTGACTATTAAATTGATGGTTAAATTTAATACTTTTAGTTAGAGTCACCAATGTGACACAAATTAATAGTTAAATTTAACTTACTTAGGAGTCTTTTAACAATCACTAAAAACTCTACTTTTTACTTATGTGGATAGTTAATTTTAACACTATCAATGTAGATGCTCTTAGTGAAATTGTTAGTTAACAACTAAAAATAATAATTATATTGGTGGTGTTAAGGAAGTTATTAAAAGAATCATTTTTTGTTAGTTTTAACTTTAATAACAATTTTAATATGAAATACCTATTTTTATCCCCCCATTGTTTACTTGAAATGAGCCTCAATCTTTTTTAGAGGCTTGGCTAATGTATAATGTTTCCCCTGTTTATTGATGATATGAAAGTTTCTGTTAATAAATTTTGACTAATAATTTTTTATAAGAATGAGGCTCATTTGGACTTGAAGGATACTAGTAATTTTATTTAACACATTCAGTATGATACTTCAATAGCGGTTAAATTTAACTTTTATATGTGGTATTTAACAACTTAAAATATGATTTTTACTTAAATATGGATAGTTAAATTTAACAACAACAATTTGGACCCTAATATTTCAAAATATATCAAATTAGCCCTTGAACTTTCATTTTATGAATATCAGTTCCAAAACGATATGTTCGCTCTTCCGATCTCCCTTATCTTTCTATTTTGGTGTCTATTGTCCCTAATCTATCTGATTCTTACATAATTCTCCCTGAAGTTTTTTAAAACCAGGAAAATCTTTCTATCGTTTCCTTTTTCTCTACACGTGTTCATTTTGAATTTCCCAACCTTGCAGTGGTAATTCCATAGATACAACCGGATGTCTCTATATATTTCCACTGATTGCTCGGTCCCTGAGCACCATGGCATCCAAATTTGCCGTACTTTTCCTCTGCTTCTTCCTTTTAGCGACGCAGTTTTGTTCCGCCGTTGATGGCGGCAACGCGGCCTAGAATGACGATATGTTGATCCGTCAAGTCGTTGACCAAGGAAATGTTGACGGCGATAATTCCTTGACCGATGATCACCATTTTTCGCTGTTCAAGGAGAGGTTTGGAAAGTCGTACGCCACCAAGGAGGAGCACGATTACCGGTTGTCTGTATTCAAGGCTAACACGCGTCGGGCTAGGCGCCACCAGAAGCTGGATCCCTCTGCCGTCCACGGTGTTACTCAGTTCTCGGATCTTACTCCCAAAGAGTTCCGACGACAGCACCTCGGGGTCAACCGACGCCTTCGCCTCCCCGTCGACGCCAACGAGGCGCCGATCCTCCCAACTAATGATCTTCCCACTGACTTCGATTGGAGAGACCACGGTGCCGTCACGCCTGTCAAGAATCAGGTCCTTCTAACTTTTGTGCAATTTTTGCGCTGATAACTTTTTATACTGTAAAAACTGAACTAAGATTTAACTCTTGAACATGGAGTTGAATTTTAATGCTCGAAAAGGAATCAAGATTCAATTTCGAGGTTCTCATTGTACTCTAAGAAAAGATGATATTTTTTAAAGAATCAAACTTCGTTTAGCTATTGGTTGGATCTCAGGAGAGAAAGTGAATCTGATCTAGCTAAGGGTGTTGCTATTACATGTTATTGGTGAAATTTTAGAAATTGAGGCGTTGGCTTTATTAATTTTTGGCTCTGCTTATGATTCTTACTTGTAATTGTCAAATAATAAACCAGGGTTCTTGTGGATCATGCTGGTCGTTTAGTACTACTGGAGCACTGGAAGGTGCCAACTTTTTGGCAACTGGAAAGCTCGTGAGCCTCAGTGAACAACAGCTTGTGGATTGTGATCATGAGGTATGGCCCTTGGTAACCTTATTTTTGCATCCTGGCCTTTGGATGCTATTTCCTTTTATTGAAGAACAGGCATTGAGTCATGAGGAACTTGAATTGATTTTATTTGATTTGGAATGCACATGAAAGCACAAATTCTGCACACGCTCTTTTGAATGATATTTACCAATAACATTGTTCTCTTATTTAAATGCTTGGATGATAGGAAATAGAATATATAATTGATCGAACAAATATGTTTTCATTACTGATAAGTGTCAGCTAACACTAATAACTAATATTTATTTCTTATATTCGGGAGATATTCAGATCAATTTAGAGCAATTATATTGGTAAACCGAAAATTTTCAAACACCAGCGGTCAGTTTCCTTATAGTACCAGTAGGAGGTTGGCCCAATACAAAATCAACACGTGGCCCCTACTGCCACATGTACCTCTCTATTCCGCCACCTCATTTGTTGGTACCATAGTGGTACAAACGGATGGTATGTATAAACTCTTTTATTGGTAAACTGTAAACTATAGGTTTGAAGTTTGGCGTCACTTCTCTCTATGGTCAGGAATGTATATTTGCCACTTATCCTTATTTTTGTTAGATTTTGTTCCTATTTTGGCTTCCAAATTACTGTTTCTAGCTGTATTTATGTGAACTTTTATGATCTGCAGTGTGATCCAGACGAAAACGATGAATGTGACTCTGGGTGCAATGGTGGATTAATGAATAGTGCCTTTGAATACACATTGAAAGCCGGTGGACTCATGAGAGAAGAAGAATATCCTTACACTGGCACTGACCATGGAGCTTGCAAATTTGACAAGACCAAGATTGCCGCAAAAGTTGCTAACTTTAGCGTTGTGTCCCTCGATGAAGATCAAATTGCTGCAAATCTTGTCAAGAATGGCCCTCTTGCAGGTATCTGCCGGGCTACTTACTGCATTCACACATCTATATATTACTACTCTAGGACAAAATTGTGTTTGCTAATTGTTGGTTCCATAGCTAAAATCTATTGAAATCAAGTTCTGAGAGTGAATTTATGTGTTGGATGCAGTTGGTATCAATGCTGCTTTCATGCAGACATACATAGGAGGGGTTTCCTGTCCGTACATATGCTTTAGGCGCGTGTTGGATCATGGTGTGTTATTGGTGGGGTACGGTTCAGCTGGCTATGCTCCAATTCGACTGAAAGAGAAGCCATATTGGATTATTAAGAACTCTTGGGGAGAACACTGGGGAGAGAAGGGATACTATAAAATCTGTCAGGGCCATAATGTTTGTGGGGTGGATTCTATGGTTTCGACTGTTGCAGCTGTGACTACTTAAGATATGAGGTTTGTAGCCGCATTTGCTCGCTTCATTTGTCTCTGTACATCATTGATTCCCAACTGATTTGCTTGACAACTATTAATTGCAGCCAGAGCAGAAGTTTGTTGGGGATTTGTATTTGCTGAAACGATCAAATTGTCAGTATGTATTAATAGTTTCTGCAACTCATTAACAGTTTCTGCTGAATAATAAAAAATATACGTTTCCTGAAAACTAATGGAAGGAAAGTGACCGTGCTCTTAATGATGATGGTTAGGATAATGAAAGCTCCATGGGAAACACTTGGGTGATTAGTCCAAAACATCCTTCCTTCTGCACATATTTGTATAAGGTTATTTTACATGAGCACAATAAATGACATAAAGAATGACGTATACACTTGATCGGATCTTACATTTTTAACTGACATCATGATCAAATCAAGGGATATTAACTTTAAAAAAAAAATGGAAAAAGAAAATAAAGGGATATTAATAGCGTCACTTAATCCTGCTGTGGTAGTCTATTATTAGAATTGCATTTTTGCCAAAGCAAACTTCATTTTTATTTTAAAGAAAACTGCAAATAAGTTCCCAACCAATTATTATTATTATAAGATTAGATAAAAAATAGGGGGAAAAACATGAAAAACAAATAAATTGACAGATCGAATGAACAACCTGATGTCAGCGCCCAGCAACGCTGATCAGGTGAGAAAAATATATATATATATATATATTTTTTTTTTTTGGTTCTCTTTTTTCGTTTTACTTTCTGCTTCTAGTACGTTTATTCTTTCCCCTTTTCTGATTAGTTTGTAATTCTCTATTTGCAGTTCTCTTCATTTTGAAGTGCGGCTTAATAAAAAGATAATGGGGAATTGATAACATTAATCCAAATCACGGTGTACAGCAATTTAAAAAATAGAACCTCATCAATTAAAATCAAAATAGACCTTCCTAAAGACAATCCGTTTCGGACTCATGAATCCTTCTTCGGACTCACGAATCCTAAAGTTGTGCTGTTTAGCAAATTTGAGACTTTCCCGTGCAGAAAGTGCGGCCTGACAAATATATCAATTTTTTTTTTTTTGGCCGAGATCCATGTGGTCTAATAGCATCCATGTTAGCTTTTGACACTCCAGTAAAGTTGTGCTGTTTAGCAAATGTGAGACTTTCCCTTGTAATTCAAAAATACAAATGTATCTTTTTAATAAATAGAAAATTCTAACAAATGGAAGTCGAATGCATCAAAAAACAAGAAAATGTGAAGATAAAAGGGAAACAAAACAGAAAGGGCTCAAGAGCGTACTGAAACATATTATTTGCTTTTCCTCCCAACAAAACGTTAACATAATTTTTGCCCAATCAACCAACTGAAATACAATCCAGGCTACGATTATATATAAATAACCCCAGTTGTTACACAAAACCATAACAGCTGGACTCAGATAAATAGCTGCAGATCCCTCAGACTGCTTATTTTCCTTAACAGATAATACAAGAGAGAGCACGCTCAAAGCCAAACCCTTTACAGGGGAATAATTTAAAGTTTTATTGCCCCGTCTATGCATGGCCGTCCAGATGAAAGAATCAAGAAACATCCCGCGATTGTACACATTTCAACCACTAATAAATAAATCATCGATAGAGCCATAAATGCTACTTATATATCATTCCTCCTCTTGATCAAGCAGAGCAAATGAGAACGGATAGAACTTGTAACCATCTCCCTCATAGAACTTATTTTGGAACTCCACCCAGTGAAGCCTTAATGCATGCAGGAAAGCACTGAGTGTCTCCATCACTAACAACACTCCAACAGTCGCAAAAATGAAGATTATTACACCAACAATAAGAATAATGATGTTGTTGTACCTGCAACATACAGAATATACAGTGGCATCAGGGTCGTCCACATAATTGAACTAACAGGTTAATCAAGCACTTGTTTATAGTTCTTTGGACTTTATGGTGCATATCACATAATTATCTTGAGGAAAATGGTTACATAAGCCGACAATTTAAAAAAGAAAAACGGAAGAAAAGAAAAGAAACATTATGTGATCCCCAAAATCAGGGATAGCGTGCCACAATGGTTCTATGCATTGTTCTCCTTTGCCAAAAGATAAAGATACAGGTTAACAGATTTCAATAAACATCCAACGTGTAGGTAACAATCTACCATATCAACTTATAATAATGTGAAGAGTAATTTAACTTACCCCCAAGCAAGAAGAAGAACCTTCTCATAGAACACACTGGACAACTCAGAATGAGCAAGGCTGAACAGAAACAAAAAGTAAAGAATATTAGATTATTCGCATCTGTTGATCAATATCATCTACACTTCATCTTCTGAAATGAAATTAAGTTGATTTCAATCTTATACACATTTAGTTCAAGTGCTTGGGGGCACAGTTGAAAGGTCTAAAGGTATACCTGAGAGCCCACAGACGAAGATAGGAAGCTGTATTTGAGACTGCACCCAGTACAAATTCTATTGTATGTATCAGCTGATGTACAAAGATTTCACTGAATTCAAACTCGTTGTGGCCGTGGGAATCATGATTTGCATCCGACTGCAAAGACTCTTCCGAGTCTGGAAGTGGTGCATAGGACTCTCCTTGGTGCCTCTGCAGAGGTATTACACAAAAATGGCATAAATATATATATATATATATATGAAAAGTGTATCCACCAGTAATTATGATAAACTAAGAAAAAAAGGAAAATCAGCATACTTCGTGTTGTAACTTCAGAAGGAAAGGCTTCGGTAGCAACATCCATGGAACAGAGACAAGGGCCAAGAGTAATAACACAAGCTGGTCAAGTTTAATAAACCAAACAAGTCAGGACCAGATAAATGAAGATACCATTACATTGTCAGAAGGAGAAAAGAACTTGAAATCTGGAGAAGAAATATTTTGCAGAGTAAATAGCTGACCTGAGCTATCTTCTGTCCGGGAAAAAGCTGGTTTTCACCTAGTTCTTCAGTAGGACTTAGGAACATGTATATCATTACATGATACAAATCCGCTTGTGACCCAGTGCACCATTTAATGATTACAAGGACAGAAAGGTATCCAAAGAGACTGTTCAGAAATATCATCTGAGGGACAAACTGGAACCTGGAATTTCAATGATGATACATAAGAGAGAGTAAAATTCTTCATATAGGATTGTAGATGCAAGCATTTGATGTCTAGACGCATCCATTTCAAAGTCAACAAAAATTTCATAAGGAACAAATAGGCACATCTATAAATTTAAAAAAATTGGCACATCTAACTTACCAAGTGTTTATGCTATTGCCAAAGAATTTAGCATTAAAATAGCTCAGTATTATTCCAAGGTTCATTTGGGCCACCCCTAGAAGAATTGACATTTTCATTTTCAAAGAATTAAGGAATGGCAGCTCACTGCGTGTACCATGCCATGCAGGATCCACACCAAATGGGTAAGCGTCACGAACCTTGATCAAGCCCACGGTAGCAGCCTCACTACATACAGACATAGTTCAATACTATAAGAGGATGCAATAGTAACAAAATATTCTAGACTTCTAGCTAACATTAAGATACCTGCAAGTGGCATCACGGCATGAATATGCTGAAGGACTGAACAATTCAAATGGCACAGAGAAAAATTCATTGTAGATTAGCCCCGTATAAATTGAGAACAGTGACATCATCATAATAACATAACGTCCACCAAAAGTCATCTCCATGATGTCTCCCAGTTTCTGCATTCACAGAGCACAATCAGATCACAAAACAAAATATCTTGATACTCGAGGGTAATCAGGCTGGCCAAAGGTGCTCATGAAGGAACCAGACATTTAACTGGAAACTGTATCACAATTCTACTTAACTATGGATATAGCCCAGAGGTTGTCAATGTTTCTTCTTCTTTGGAAAGTGAAGGTCAATATCTTTCTGCTATAAATCAGCTGCAAATCAAAGAAGGTAAGGCTGCGTTCTCTTTGTGTTTTAGTTTTCTGTTTTCATTTAAAAATACATTTTGAGTTTTCTATGCTGAGGTTGCTGTTTTGACAAAATAAGAAACGCATTCTGTTTGCCCTTGTAGAAAACTATTTTCAGAAATAGAATATAGAACACTTTGTTTGGTTTGATTTTTTTAGAAAAATAATAAATTATACAAAAAAAAATAGCATAAAAGTCTTAAAACTTTTGAAATTGTTCAATTTGATCATCATCTTCAATCTCCCAAAAAAAAAAAAAAAGGCCTTTCCCCCACCTTCTCGGCCACCAGATGGTGATCGCCTGGTGGTGGCAACCACCATCAGATCATACCACCAGAGGGTGGTTCAGCCACCAGATCTGGTAGCTTTCTTTGCCAGTGAATCGTGATGGCGCCGTGCGGTGCGAGGTGGTGGTGTCGCGGGTAAATGGTGGTGCTTAGGATTAAAATGAATATAATAATAAAAGTTGGGATTTAAATGTAACTAATGTAAAGTTTAAAATCTAAAAACGCATTTTCCACTTTTTGAACTTTTAACACAGAAAACATCAAAAACAAGAAAAACTCATTTTTAATTTTGTTTACAAATTTTGAAGTTCTTTTCTGAATTACATTTTTGAAAATATAAAAGAGAACGCGTTTTGACTGTTTTAGAAAACTGAAAACACAAAACAGTCAAAAACAGTAGAGAGAACGCAGCCTAAATTTTCCATGTATTTTTGAATAGGGGGCTGCTATCTTAGCTTGAAAATTATGGCGCAATTTCAATCAGACAACATTAAGTGACCAAGCTCATGGGGCAAGAAAGAATAATTAGGGCATTTCTTAGAAGCATTTATTTGTTACAGATATTTTGCTAACTTGAGTACATTTTCTCCCTTGTCCTATTAAAAGGCACTCTTTTGGAAATTTCACATGTATATTCTTTCCACACGTTTAAGAGTAGCCCCACTTCTACCAGTTCACCTGATCCTCTACAACAGAAAATCATGTGCTGAAAAACACAAATCAAAGATCTAAATACAACTGTACTAGCAAACCCTATTCACCCATCAAATTCTTAAAATTTCCAGTATGCAAGATAGAATTGATCGGGGAGATTAATAAGAAAATTATCACAAATATACTTGTTTCTATAACATTGTTATGCTCTAGAAGCAGTATACAGGTTGGATAATCCTTGCCAAGTGGGAAATGGCATGAACATCGAGAAGAAAAAAATGGAGTTGCAAATGAAGTAGAGATCTACAGGTCATCAGTTTATAAAATGATTTAAATATCTTCAATCACGGATTATGCTATGCACAGCTAACTGAAACGCAGAAGACATACCTGACTTGAGAGTTTTTTCTCTCTAATTATGAGATATAATGTTGCAAGTAACAGGCATATGCCATGGCCCCAGTCTCCAAACATCACAGCAAAAAGAAAGGGGAAGGTGACAATGGTGTATACACCAGGATTTGCTTCCTGATACTTGGCCACTCTGCATTGAGGTAAACGAAATAATGTTGAATCACCTAAATACTGGAGAACCCAATACCATCATAAGTAGGTGCATGTAGCATAATCTTTGAGTGTGAGTTGAAAGAGATGAAAACAAATTCAAGTTACATTCTAAAGCACCCATTGACCATACACTAATGTACTTAGGAACCTTGTGACATGAAGAATCCGGCATACAAATGTTGAGAAAAGGCCTCTCTTTTTTTTTTTTTTTTTTTTTTTGTGGGGTGGGGTGGGGGTGTTTACTGAGTTAACCCTGTCACCTACCGTAAGTTTCCGGAGCTATACCAAAAGATGTATTTCTCCCTTGATTACAAATCTCTCAGAATAGCACCCAACTCTATTTTCTAAGTTGGACCAAGACATGGGCAACAGCATGTCAATCAACAAATTATGTAACATGGCAACTGTTAAGGGGAAAAAGAAATCAAGTGGTCTACAGAAACTCAGTGGTCTGGTTTCAAATAAATTTGACGCAGGTTATGCCATCATCTTCCATTAACTGAGTCACGTCTGAAACAGTAAATTTTAGACATCCCGTGCACTTAAATGTTACCTCCAATGCTTTAACATATCCGCACATTAGCTCTTTTACATAAATCAAAAACTCACCCATACGCATCGACAATCTCTTGAAAAGCAGAAGTAAATTTGTTTGTTCGAAAATATGTAGGTGGCATCTCTCGTGTCCGCAACACTTGGAAAATAGCATCAACCTCTGAATTGGAGTCTTGCGTTGCATGATGTAATGCATCTTGGATCTGCAAAATCAAAATCCTCATCAGAATTGAGCAGATGTATTCATTTTTACAGCATACAAATCTTCCAAAGTCCAATATCCAGACATTTAACAAAATACTTACCTGTTTTGTCGCGAAAACAGGACTCCATCCTTCTGCCACAAGACATTTCTTTGTAACATCAATGCTAAGCATATTTAGGATGTGGTAGATAGATTTCTCCCTCCTTACCTATGTCATACACCAGGATATACTTGAACAACTAGGCAAAAAGCTTAATTCACAGTGTAAATTTGAGAAATAAGGAAAAGCCAGTTAACACACTGCATAACTGAAAAGATAAAGTGATGATTACCAAAAAGTTCCACGGCTCAAAATGCTCTCCAATAGTTTGTAATAAGTTACCACGGTGCACTAACCCGGCATCAATGGTAGTCTTCAACTCTGAGAGTCTCCCTGAGACCTGAAGATAAAAATTAAATGTGCAACTTCATTTCGCAGAGGTTGAAGAGCAATATACTTTTTGAACAAGAAAAAGGAAATTTTCAAGAAAATTTCAGCAAATAGAGGCAAAAACAAGAATGTAACAATTGATATATACATGACTATAAGCTTCCATCAAATTCAGAAATTTATTCTCTTTTCTCAAAATCCTAAACAAAGAAACTGCTGATGGTTCAACAGCACCATATATGCACTTGTAAAGTTGAATATATTTAAATAATGCATCAAGTTGGCCAAGATCATGCATTAAATATTTAATATAATTAAACACGTGCTCAATTAACATTATAATTTCACCTATATCTAATTTAGCAAATATTCAACTACAACCACACATTTCAAAAGTTCAATTACCTCATTATAATTTCATGAGAATAATGAAGAAAAAAATGAGAATTATCATTATAATTTCCATTATAATGAGAATTATCTCATTATAATCAGAATAATAAGAATTATCATGAAAAAAAAGCCCTTTAATATTCAAAAGAAATTATCATTTTAAAGCCATCAATACCGTACTAGGTGATTTAGAAATAATATGAATAGAGTAATGAAGAGAGAACACAAAAGCATAGAGAAGAGAGGAAAACTGTAGATGTGATCATAATACATTACTGGATGGCAAAGTACACATACCTCAGTAATCATTTGAGCTTGTTTGCCTAGGTCTTCAGCAACAGGATAGCGATTTACTCCAAAAGCATCACATATTTTCAAAATTTTGTTCTTTGCCCTTTCTCCAGAAAAGAAAACAGCAAATACATTTTTCTCCACCTGTACGACAACAATTATGTCAATTTTCCACTTTCTATCTTCCTATTTTGGTTTATGTCAATTTTCCACTTTCTATCTTCCTATTTTGGTTCCAAACACACTTCAAAGACACAAGTAGAGTTATAAGACACTGTACATGGCTTGCCAAGTTTTTATGACTCAAATATCTGAATAGTGCATGCATGCACTAACATTAATCAAATCTACTCGTCTTATTTTATTTATCTAGCGTGTCCATTTCTGGAAAGTTTATCCATAAATGCAAGGCTTCAGAAATGATATGTTGTTTCCATGTGTGAACTTACAGACTATAGCTGACAACTAAGTAACTAGTTTTTAGACTATATAGCTGACAACTAAATAACTAGTTTTTACATTATGCTTCTTCCCTATTTTAAATGAGACAGCTACTACCATGTAAAATATGAAGCATGTCACGCAGAATTACAAGATGCGATAAGAAAAATTTTCTCCTTTTATTTATTTATTTATTTATTTTTGGGTGGGGGATGGAAAATCCAAAAACAAATTTTGGTACAACATGAATGAATTCATCAACATGATGTTAGATTCTAGATGGTTGGCACAATAAAATTGGTTAATGTGGGAGGATTCAGTAAATGGAAGTATGTCATATTATGAAAAGATTTCACAAGTTTTATACTTTCCTAGGTACATATGCCACATCTCTAGTCTGCGAGCAAAAACAAATCAAGAGAAACCGAAACGGAAATGCATGGAGACGGCAAATATGTACATCAAGGAAAAGATATACTATCTTCACCTCTTACATTAGAATAAAACATAAATGCAGTGGTAATGTAAATATCCTTATTACAATAAATAAAAAAAGTATTCTGCACAAACCTTCTCCCCAGAGACAGGATCCGTGACTGGGTTGTCAACAACAGCCTGCTTTAGAAATACATTTCCTCTTGTAGCTCGAAATAAGATCCTCTCGAAAGCCATTGATTTTTCCCTAGGCACGAGTCCTGTGATAAATCCCAACTTAACTTGCTTGGATGGATCAGCTGTTGATTCCTAAGAATTCAAAACACAATATATATTAATCTACTTCTGACAAAATACTAACTGCTGCTAAAAGATTATGTTCAGAAATTTAACCTGTTCTGACAAAAGTGGAGTTTCCAATGACTCTTCACCACTCTGATTTGATGCATATTCTCTTTGATGAGCTTCAGCGCTGCTCAATGCAGATGGAAAAAATTCACCAGCCTGGGGAAAAAATTATCATAAGCATTATTGAATGCCAGCCAGCTACTGAATCTAATGAAAAGGATAAGTAGGCATGAAGCTGATCTTATTCTGAGTCAAAACATCAGGAATTTCCAAAAGCTCCTATATTTTATTGTGAAACCCTAAAGTAAGATGTGCCAGAGGGTAGTTTTATCCTCCTCCTAGAGTCAACAGTAAATTTCATATCATTAGAGAAGCAGCGAGTTCAGCGATGCAAAACAAATTCTTCAAGTTCTTTTCCACATCAAAAGTATGGAATTAGATGTCACTGAATTCGCTATGTTCTGAAAACAAATTGAACATTTATGCATTCATGCACAAAAATCCAATAGTCGATAAAAGCCACATGATAAAAGATGAGGGTGTATTCAACTACTTAGTTACCTCTTTGCCACCTAGGCTAGTATTAAATATAATTAGTTATTAAATATAATTAGTCTTCAAAATTTTCCAATTATGAAGGCACACATTGTATGAAGAACTAACATGAGAAAAATTTTTAATAACCTATTCATTCATTCCTACCATTCAAACATCTACATCAATGAGAAAGTAAAAAGATATAAATGGTAGCATTTTTCATCCTTTCAACTTTTCTCCTTCCGCGAATAAGAGTATGACAATATCTCTGCTAACAAACTATGAGAACCAACAAGAACGAAGCCATACCTTCTGTATGACAAGCTTGTACTCCGCTAATTCGTTATAGGAGCGCTGTAACTTATCACCATTGGCATTAATTTCGACCAATTCAGCTTCAAGTTCACCAAGCTTAACCTAAAAAGCACGCCAAGTTAGGACTACAGCAACCCAGAAGCAACTTTGAAGGACCTTTAAATATCTACACATACTTCCAGGTCATCCAGATTGAGATCAGCTTCTGCCGCAGATCTAACTGCAGGTGAAAAACCTGCCTTCGAGATTTGCTCCCGGAAAAATCTTAATTTGCGTGCCATCTCTCCACATCTCTTAATCTTCAATAAAAGCAAAACAAGTAATTAGTTTTATAAATGGTATACTCTTAGAAGAATGAACTAGGACAACACATGTGATAACAATCATCAAATATACATGATCAGTGATCTGTCTATCCAGCTCAAAAATATTAGGAGCGCCACAATATCCCAAATCCCTGCATAGTCCCTCTAACTCTTAATAAAACTGAAGAAATTGACTATAAAAGTAGTCTGCATAGTGTACCGTATCATACAAATTCCTCCAAGGGAAGTTTACACAGAAAAATAGTAATGCAATTACCATTACTGACAGGAAGTAACATGAAAGAGAGAGGTGTTACTGAATTTAAGAGAATTAACAGAAGTTACCTGGTTAGATCGGAAGAGCACACTGAAATGGGCTTTTTTCTGCATTCAGCTGAAAGAGGCAAAACACCATAACAGCATTTAGTGAGAGATAATATTTTGATAATGCTAATAATGCTAGCAGTGATATCCACATCTACTGTAATTAAGGAAAGGAATTATCAAATCAAGGTGGCAAAAATTGTTAAAGAGGGGAATACATGTTTGTTTATGTGCCTACATACAAGAGGAACAAAGACGATTGATGCCAGTAGTCATTTAATCCAAATAGACATCAAAATGAGAAACAGAACTGTCAACTTCTTCCGCATTTATGTTTCCTTTGCTTCTACCCTCTTTACAATAAGAAAATATATCTTTCCTTATATGCATTCATAAATTATTTAGCCTATTTTCTGGGAAACCTCTAGCATGTATAAACAACACCTTATCCTGTTCTATAACTATAAGTTATCTCCATGTAACGCTGATTTCTGCATAGCTCGTGATGTTCAAAACACAAGCTCTTTTATCATATAACGAAGAAATCTTCATCATTGACCTTCTCTAACATGTCAACAGAGTCAGATTCGCAATAACAGTGCATCTCAATTTAACTACGACTCTGTAAGTAAATTCCATAGTCCACACTTCAAAATCTCGTTGGCAGAGCATTCAGTTCAAACTCCTACAAATATCCTAGAACAATAATTACTTCAGCTAGCTACTTACAATGGTAAGCTCATCAGTAAGCTACCAGTTAAAAACCTCGCAGATTGAGAAATTAAAAGTTCCACTACCCTCTCCAAATAAGAAATCTCAGATTGCAAATTCCGAATCAAAAATCAAACGCAATTCCGAGCAAAAAGCCCTACTGACCGCAGCTAACATCAATTGAGCAACTCCACAAAATTAATCAGAAATCTACCAGAAATTAGAAGAGAAGAGAATAGCTTACGTCTTTGAATTGAATTAAGCCGAGGTCGCCAACGTAGGAGATAGTGCGGTGAGCGGACTCGATGGGTATGATGAGTTGAACCAGGTGCATCGGCTCGGACCGCATCAGATCCATCGGCGGACAGCATCCTCCTCTACCCCGCTCTCCCATTGTCCACCTCCGATTCGATTACCGGATTGACTCACGATGTCTCTCTCTCTCTCTATATATATATATGCAGAAGTATCCAAATGCTTCGAGAAATTGTGAATTACGGGTGGTAAGTATAGAGATAGATATTAATCAGTGTACATCATTGTGAGAGAGAGAGGGAAGGGCGTTAGAGAGAGAAGAAAGCCGTGCTGGCGTGTTGTGATTATTATTAGGGTTAATTACACCTAACGTCCCCAATCTTTCAATATTTTATCGATTACATCTCTAATTTTTAATTTTTATTTTAAAGTCTCCAACCTTTTAAAAGTATTAAGTAAATCTCTGTGACGAAAACCGTCTATTTATACAATTAAAGTTGAGATTATTTTAGTAAAATACAAAAAACTAATATATTAATATTTACAAATTTAAAAAAAAAAAAGAGGGAGGAGAGGCAGCACTTTGCTGTCAGCAAATAGTTGTTGGAAATGGGAGCAAAATGCTACCTGAAATGGTA
>CAVNYN010149827.1:2943-15209 GCA_963692815.1 Nyctanthes arbor-tristis
CCCCCCCACAAAAAAAAGAAAAAAAAAAAAAATCACCCCCGAAACAAAAAAAAAAAAAGAGGAAAGAAAACCCACCCAAACTGGGTACTTATATGCTGTACGCAATTTGAATCAATTTCTAAGCCAGCATGTGAATTAATTCATATTGTACCGTTAACTACGTACATTTTGTGAAGATTCAGAGTTGGTGATATTTTAATTCAGATTCTCTCTTTTTATGATTATCATTTTTTTTAATTGCCTCAAAAATTGAACCTAATGTTAAACAATTTGAGTGGCAACAATTACTTTAACATGTCATCTATGAGAAATACGTCCAAAAATAGATTCCCCCCCCCCCTTCCTGGGCCCATGTCAGTATCAGTAATTACTAATTACTAATTCATGAGCTGAACTATTTACATTTATCTTTGGTGACCTAAAAACTTTTTGTGCTTTTGCAGTTACATTGGAGCGGTAAAAACATCCTTTCCCTCCTAGACTGAGCAGCTGGGGTATAAATCAGCGCTGGCCTTCACGACCAATGTCACTCTGGAGCTTGTGGTGAGATCACTTGTGTTTTTGTTACATTTGTATTTGAATTATTAAGGTTGAATGTTTACAATTGGAATCGACAGAAAATCCATTGAATTATTTAATTTCAATTTTGAGATTTAAGCACTTGGTTGTTCACTTGTTCCCATAGTTCAGAGCATCCCTACCAGTAATGATCTCCTGCCACACACACATATGACGGGACAGGTGATTATTGGGACAAACGTGTGTGCCCTCACATATAAGGAGCCCACAGTGCGTGTAGGTTTCCTCAAAAATCTCTCACCACGTGTATGTATGGCGAGATAATCCCGTCATACATCTGGCGGGAGATCATTTTTGACGTCTCTATTGGAGTATTCTTCTTGTGTTTGAGCTAAAATTCCAATAGCTGAAATTTTACATGGTCAATTCTTGTCCTGTCATATTCTCATTCGCAAGGGAAAGCGGTTGATGAAAAAAGGAAAAGGGTAACGCTACAAGAAAAGTATGGAGGTGGTCGATTTTCGAAAGGAAGATGTGTTTCAACCGTTTTATGGACAACCTACCGTTTGCGTTTTGCCCCTTAATTTGAGATCAACTCTTCAAAAGACAGTCAACCAAATAACTTATTATTGAAATCTATAACTCCTTCTTAATTTTTAAAGGCCATATGCATTTTTCACTTGCCCCACTCAAAGGATCAAAAAATAAAGAGCTAGTTGAAAGATGCCCATTCAACAATCCAAAAGCAGTTTGATTTGGCTAAGTATTTTAAAACTGATACTAATTAATATTGTATCTGACTTTAAAAATGGACAATGATTGAATAGACATGGTAAACAAGATATTTATGTATATTTTCAAAAATAGTGATTGTAGTTAAAATATGTTTATTTTTAGATATCATGTTCGTTTTAGACCATTAAAACGTCATCTATACACTTATTTTCATATAAATTTATTAATATTTTAGATAAAATAAAGCCCTTCTCGCACACCAAACCTATTTTATCTCAATAATTAATTAATATCTGATAATACTGGTATCACTAGTTGACCACCTTATCATTATTGTTGATAGTTATGTACACAATGTTCCAACATATAGTGGTAATTGGGATATGCAGCCCATGAAGGTATCACTAGGTTTTTGAGGAGGAAGAATGGTTTGGTTGTGATTTTTTTACTTAAAAAGGGTAAATTTCCAATGAGAAAAGTATAAAAATTTTTGCAATTTAAAATAGAAATTGTTACAAATATTATCAGAAATAGTTGTACTCACACATTCCTTTAATAAAATTGAGAATTTACTGCAATTTCCTCCCTCCCTCTACGGATGGCAACGGGCGGATCTGTCATGATCTGCTATGTAATCCACTGAATGCGGATCGTGTTGGTATCTAGGGCAGTTCACAGCGGATTGGCTTTTTGATCAATTTATTATGTTAATTATATTTTTAAATTTTCTCATTTATTTTATATTATTTATTAATATTTTCATTATTTTTATATTAAACGGATCAATTTGGAGCATAACACCCATGACATTTCTTACTCCATAATTTGCGAATCGCGAAATCTCTACTCCATTCGGGCCATTCCGGGCCGGAGCTTTACTGAGATTGGTGCATATATCAGGGTTTTTTGCTATTTTTACCTCCCCCTCTACTAGGAAGATTTTTGGGAGAAATTAAAAAAAAATTATTATTATAAATTATAATGCTCTGTTTGAAAGTTGGCAGCCTTAAGAAACGGTCCACTGCCGAAAATAGAATAAAAATTGGAAAATGAAATGAAATTTGTCCACTTGAAATAGTCCACAGTTTCACCGAGTCGAATACCAAATTACCAATTCATGTAAACGTGTATACGTACGTATATACAATCTTGCGTACCCGACTCGGTTACTTTAGAGAGATACACGGCTACTCTCTGTGGAGATCCCCATTGGATTCGTGCACATATTTTTACCACATGTCGCCGGCGATTTGCTAGCCTACGCATCCTCCGGGTACCTTCCCCATTCGATCGTTGCATTTGATTTTATCTTATATATTAGATGTACAGAATGTGATTTATTGATTGGTTCTTTTTCTTTTTTTTTTTTCCTTTTTGTGCAGAGATGAATATCTAGGGTTCCGTGCTGGTGATTTTTTTGTATATCCGCTTGTTTGTATTTATATAATTGATATAAAGGGAGAGAGAGAGAGAGTAACGATGGCAGCTCCACCAGCCAGGGCTAGAGCCGATTACGATTATTTGATTAAATTGCTACTCATTGGTGACAGCGGTTTGTAGCTGCTGTCCTTTCTTATTTATTTATTTTTGTTTAGTTTTCTTTGTGTTTCAGTAATTTTGTGGATCTGTTGGATCAAATTTCGATGTGGGAGCTTCTGAAAATGATTGGTAATCACAAGCAAATTCGATTGTGGAGGTCCATATTATCATGATTTTGGGCGGGTCTGTCTTTTCTGAATATACTTGTGTTATGAATCAGATTAAAGCTTAGAGTTACTTGTGTCACTTTCAGCAAATGCTTGGCCTGAGTTCTGCTTGTCATTTTTGAAATGGATTGTTCATTGATTCAGCTTTTTCGAAGCAGTGTGGAATGTTTAGAATTATCTTTTGTCTGTGTAACATAGTCAGGGAAATATAAAATCCTAAGAAGGTGATGCTAAGGGAAAACAATATCATATTATATCTTGATGAGCATCATTCCATCTTTTGAAAGTTCTTGTTAACTTGTTGTAAAGTTAATATACATGCTCGCAATCGCCAGAAATTCAAGAGAAATGATCCTAAATTCTACAGCTCTTGGGTATATTACTAATTTACTGGCTTTCCCATCCCTGACATCAACCTAAAATAGAACATAAACTAGAGATAATAGAAATGCAACAGTTTTATGCATTTCAAAGGATGGGTCAATGAACAGAAAGTAGCATTTTTATTGCAGCCTATAAGGGGAAATTTTTTCGGGAAAATTTTTCACTTCTCTTTTGGAAGTTGTGTGTGATTTACATGCGCCTTTGCATATCTGACTGTTCTTTCGATTTCTCTGCTCATTGTGCTATTTATGGCCCTCAAATGATTCATGCATAACTGGTACTTTTAGAACAATGCAGGTGTATTTGCACTTTCTTGGAAAAAAAATTTCAGTATCTTTTGACATTTTTCTTTAAGAATCCTTCAATTATTAACAGACTCTGTGTTTGGTAACCAATTAAAAACCAATTCCATTTATCAGTCAATTTAAATATCAAATTTTGGACACATGACATCACCACATTTAACCACATATTTGATGTGATGTGATGTGAATTTTCACATCATTTTAATCGTTATCTCCACATGGCACAATTAAATGTGGACGCCTATACAAAATTTGAATTTTAAATCCATTTATAAACCCACCTTTTTATAAATGGTTACCACATTTTTATATCAAATTGCCTTTTGACTTCTTGTTTTAAGACCTGTAGAACCTATATATTTGTCTCTTGCTTAGATGCCATGTACATTCTATGTTGTGCCAAGGTTGCCAATGGATGTTCTTTCATTGTAATGCACATGTTTACAACTCTTTATTGCTCTTTAAATATTATTATGTTCATATGCTCTATTTGTTCCAAGTTGATAGCGTCTTTTTGCTTGCTGATCACTGAACTCTTTGATGATGTGTGCCATAGTTTGGCCATTTTTGCAATTAATGTTTCCCGCCTACATGAATTAGGAGCTGAAGACTTTCTTCACACTCATTGCTGGTTCTTTATGCTCAAATTGCTAACTGCCTTTAAATTTTTTTGAAATTATGACAGTTTTTAGGCAAACCCTCCTATATGTTGTTTCTTTACATCTCACCTGACAATCGTCCGGGCAATTCACTACTTGGGCTTTCCTATAAACCTCTTACTGGAACTCGACTTTTGTTTTTGGCAGGTGTGGGTAAGAGTTGTTTGCTTCTGCGGTTTTCTGATGGTTCCTTTACAACAAGTTTCATTACCACTATCGGGTTTGTAGTTCTGAGATATCTTGTTTCTTTGCTGAAATTGAAATGGATGAAGTGTTTAGAGCTTGTTCTAGGGAGCTTTATTTAGAATTGATTTTTGGAAAGTTGGTTTTTTGGGAGAATGTGTGGTGGGGACGTGAAGATAGATCATAGGAAAGTGTGAATTTGTTTTTTAATGAAGAATATGTGATTGGTATTAAAGTTTGATTTGTTGACCAGCTTTTCATTTGAGAAAGCTCCCTAAGAGCATCTCCAATACAACAATGTTGACAGTGTACATGTGACAAATGAGCTCTCAAATGCAACAATGTCCACATTGTTGTATATTTGGCAAATTATTATTAGGTGTTTTGAAAAGAGAAAGTGAGAGAAGTCTAGTGATTGGACAATATCATATGGACAATGTCAAGCATTTAATGTAAGCTTCTTTTTTGTCAATTGTCACATCACCCCATGGCTACCTCTATGCATTGTTGATGCTCTAAATGAAACTCCAAGAATTTCAGGAGTTACCAATGGCTGATACCTATGTCCTTTCCTCTTCTCTTCAAAATTTCAACATTAAGTAGTCACTAGCAATACCACAATAAAAATTTGATCACTTCTATATATATTCCCATGTGAAAATTTTCCTAGTTCAGGTTTATTCAAGCAACAGAACTGCTACATTGTTGACCATCTTCAATTAAGGGGACAATAAATGATGGAAGGATGTCTGAAACAGATCATAATGATACCTGGATAAATTGATAACTCCCTAGCAAACAGATTGATTTTGTTGTCTCCTGAAACCTGATAATATGTTAACACACGGACTGCAAACTTCGAGTTTTCTTCTGTAATTGCCATAAGATATCCATTTCTTGCATTCTTTTGCTATTGTTAAGAGTTCTGAAGTTTTGCTATTTCTGCAGCATTGATTTTAAGATAAGAACCATAGAGCTGGATGGCAAGCGAATTAAGTTGCAAATTTGGGACACAGCCGGTCAGGAGCGGTTCCGGACTATCACAACAGGTGTGTAGTTATCTTCACGTACTTCAACTCTATAGTCAAACTTCGCAGATGCTGCCATATCCTAGTTTCAAGTACCTAGCATTCCATTAGTGAGGAGAGACAGAATCATCGTGAAGCTTTTATCCGGGCAAAATTTTTAGGTTTATTTCAGACGCTGATTAGCAGTTTAATTACTTCCTTTGATCTTGAATCGCTAATATGATTGGAATCGCGTCATGCTTGTCCGTGTTCAAAGATTTTTTGCTACCTCCCTTATCAGACAAAGTATCCTCTTTTCTATTTGTTTGAAACAATTTGCTTCATTTTAAATAAAGATCTTTTTTACCCATCACCATCATTCTTCTCTAAGTATCCGTTATAACATTTCATGATACTATGTGATACTGGCTTAGTTGCCGTGAAAACATACCATCACTAAACCTGCTTCCGCAACACCCCAAAGGTCTCAATCAAATACCGCCCTTCTTTTTTGACCCGTCGCTTTACAATTCCAAACTCAGATGGTCACCATTGCATTTTAAAATTTAAAGTTATCACTATCATATCATTGGAAATTCACCTTTTAATTGGCGAAATTTCCAAATTGTTTGGGCGTTTGGCCATCGTACTTACGCCTGTGATTTCGGGTCTTGAGCAATTGATGGGCATAATTTATTTTTTTCTTTTCTCTCTTTCCCTCTTTTTTTTCTTTTTCCTTTTTTGGGTGCGTGGGTGGGGGCTGGTTATCTTTTTTGTCTGGTAGAATTCTGGAGTGAGGTTACTTTCATTTATGATACTACATGGTGTCGTAGAGTTCCATTGATTGGTTCAGTTTTTAAGAGCTTGTTCTTAGGTAGCTTTATCTTAAATCAAAAGTTGGTCAACAAGTCAAGCTTTTATACTAACCTCATAATCTCTGTTAAAAAAGAATAATACTTTCCAATAATCTTCCTTTACATTCCCAACACTCAATTATCCCTAGAAATCAACTTTTGCCGCCGCCACCCACCACCACCACTACTAAGGTAGTTAACGCCAGCTAAGATATCAATTCAAGTTAAATAAAGATAGTCATTCTGATGAGGCAGTAAGATTTCAACGTGGTCTGCTTTTTTGTAAACCTACAGGATGTAGTAAATTAAAAGGTTTTACCAATAATTATGGAATTTATTTATTTTTCTCAGTTTAAACTTCTGATAATCCATTGTGGTCACCAACAATCTGCTTTTTTGCAGCTTACTACAGGGGAGCTATGGGTATCTTGCTGGTGTATGATGTCACTGATGAATCATCATTCAATAGTAAATTCTCTTTTACCTGGAATGCAATTTTCATAGATAATTCGTGTGTTAGTTAAATATTTTAATCTGATAATCCATCTCTGTTACCTGTTCATCAGTGTGTGATTTTGCCATCATTGTTTTTCCCCCCTTTAATTGGCAGGCAAATTGATTGTTGACTGTTCCCTATTTTATTTGATCATTTTCTATTTCAGATATTAGGAACTGGATTCGCAACATTGAGCAACACGCTTCTGATAATGTTAACAAAATATTGGTGGGGAACAAAGCTGACATGGATGAAAGCAAAAGGGTAGGTGGTTACATCTTCACAAGAAATTTTACTTTCTTCCCAGTCATGAATGTTTACAGAGCACAGTGCTTACCTTAACAAGTGCCTATAATGTATTTTTCTTTCTTTTACGAAGTCCAATTGTACAGTTGTACTATGTACATTTTTCATGTGCCTCGTTCATTAATATTTTATTTTTGTTACATATGTTAGGCCGTCCCTACCTCTAAAGGTCAAGCTCTAGCCGATGAGTACGGTATAAAGTTCTTCGAAACAGTAAGTAGAAATCCATTTCGCCGGAATTGGATTTCTAGTCTAGGATTTTCGTTTATGCCATAACTTATTCAATGATATTTTACTGCAGAGTGCAAAGACAAACATGAATGTGGAGGAAGTTTTCTTTTCTATTGCTAGAGACATAAAGCAACGACTCTCAGAAACTGATTCCAAGACCGAGGTACAATGTTTTGTATTTTTATCTTTTATTAATTATTATATCCTCCTTTTAAATAAGAATAATAAATGGAAAAAATATTCTATCTGAATTATTAAGAAAGAAGAAAAGAAAAAGAAATCTATATGCTGATACGTTGGGTACAAAATTGTGTTGAACCCCTCCCATTTAGTCTGTTTGGCTATTGGATTAGAACTTCATGATGTATTAAGGACAAAAAATATAGATGAATATATTTGGCTCGTGAACAGCTTAAATCTTTTAGATGAGATGGTTTAACATTATTATATACATCAATAGAATTTGTAAGTTCAGGTCTCACTGGTGGAATGCTGTAAATTCAGGTCTCTCCCGTATCAAGTGTGTACCTTAGAATTTTGATTGGGGAAAAATGAATTCAGTTTTGCAAGTGAGTGGCCAGTTGAAAATTTGAAATTTTATAACCATGAAAGCTTTAAGATGAGGTGTAACGAGGCACATCTCGTTGCATTAGATTTGGCACATTGTATTAGATTTTCTTTCTGTTTGATTTTGTCATGATTGCAAAATGTTTGGTTGATAATTGCAGCCTCAGGCCATCAGGATCAACCAATCAGATCAGTCAGCTTCAGCTGGTGCAGCTGCACAAAAATCAGCTTGCTGTGGTTCATAATGTGGGGATTTCAACTGTATTCAGAGGTGTACAACTCATGGGGATGAAATATTTTCATCCAAACAGTTGCCTTATCATTTTATTGACTTTCTTTCCTCCAGCTTCTATGTATTAAAAGTTCTTTTTTTCTTTTTTCTTTTTCTTTTTTCTTTTTCTTTTTATTTGTGAATACAATTTGCTTGTTCGACTATTTATTTCACCCTTCATTTGCAAGTATTTCTGTTATCTTGTGCTTGTGCTCGTGCTCAGTTTTCACTTTACTCCTGCAAATATACAGCTTTGATAATTTTACTTTCTCATTTGCTCCAGTGGAAAAGACAAATTCTGGATCATTTATCGCACTAGTGGTACCCCAAAAAAAAAAAAATATCAGTGTATGATCGTTTCTTTTAAAGTTAGTATTAAGTGATAAATTTACTTAAATGACATGTCTGTATATATATATATATATATATATATATTTATTTAACTCGTTTACTATCACTGCATTAATATAATCATGAATAGTGTGATAAATAATTAAAACAAACTTCCCAACCATTTGTTTGGGTCTGAAAGTTGACATTATAAATATAAGGTCATGTTTCATACTTAGATGGGTCGTATGAGCAATTCAGTAAAAATTAGGGTTAATGTCACATATCGTCCCTAGCTTTTGGAATTAGTATCAGCTAGGTCTCTAACTTTTTTTTTTAACGCGCTGGGTCCTAAATCATTCATTAAGTCGTGCAAAAAGTCCTGTTGACGGTTTTTGTCAAGTTTTCTGTTAAATCTTCAATCAAATTACCATTATACCCTTATCATTTTTAAATTAAAAATAAAAGGTTTTAAAATATAAAAATTAAAATAAAAAAAAAGAAAGAAAAAAGTGGGGGATTCGCGCCCCCCCCAACCCAAAACAGCCAACGGCTGCCAAAAAAGGCAGCCAAATGTGGGGGCGACCCCCCCTCCCCCGCCCCCTGTGGTAGCTCGGGGGGGTCTCTCTCCCCTTCGGCAGCCAAATGGGTGGGGGTGGGGGGGTCTCTCCTCCCCCCAAGTTGGCTTCCACGACGCTCTTCCGATCTTTGAACCTTCCAACCCTTCCAGTGGCTATTGGCCTCTATGGTTTCTGCTACTCGGGACATGCCGTGTTTGCCAATATCTATACATCGATGGAAAAATGTAACCAATACCCTGCTGTACTCAGAACAAGGTATACCAGAGTGTTAAGTAAGTTTATCCTACACCAAGAAACTCTATCCACAGACGCAATAAATTTACTATTACTGAACTTGTGAGTCTACAATCATGCAGTTTCGGGATCTGCACTTTGATATATGCTGGAGCTGCTGTTTTGGGATACATGATGTTTGGAGAATCGACGCAATCACAATTCACCCTCAACATGCCTAAACATTTAGTTGCGTCCAAAATTGCAGTTTGGACTACGGTAGGTTGATTGAAGACAAGTTTTCTCTTAATCATTAAATGAAGACCGGTAGATAACTCATAGTTTAATTCATGTCTCTGGATAATCTTTTGCAGGTGGTCAATCCATTTACAAAATATCCTTTTATCAATTTTCTATAATTAGAAGGAAACTGAAGCATAAAGGGGCTGGAACTTCCCTGTTCTGTTTTTTGAATCTTTATTTCCTTTTTTTTTTTTTCTATCTGTCTCCCTCCATTATCCGGTGTCAATTTCTCCTTAATTAGAAACACATATGCATTAACCATTTCCCCGTAGCAATGACTCTCGAGGAATTGATACCAGAAACGGCAGCCAAAGGGGGGTCCGTGAGATACCGGAAAATGGCAGCTCACAGGGGGGTCTCCTCCCACCTTTGGCTACAGGAGCAAGCCATTTCCAGCAACCAGTTGGGGGGTGGTGAATCCCTTTTTTTTTTTAATTTTATTTTAATTTTTATAATATTTTTTATATTTTAAAACCTTTTATTTTTAATTTAAAAATGATAAGAGTATAATGGTAATTCGGTCGAAGATTTAACGGAAAACTTGATGGAAACCATCAAAAGGACATTTTGAGCTACTTAATGATAAGGTTGAAGACCCAACGCGTTGAAAAAAAAAGATTAGGGACCCAGCTGATACTAGCCCAAAGGGTGGGGACAATATATGAAATTAACCCTAAAAATTATACGCATGGTAATAGAGAGTTTTTCTAAGGAGATAGATCTGTCTCTGGCTGTCCATGCGGCCGCATGGTTCCTCAAGGTGTGGCCACACCCGGCCGCAAAGCGGCACAGATCTGTCT
This sequence comes from Nyctanthes arbor-tristis, assembly GCA_963692815.1. NCBI lineage: Eukaryota > Viridiplantae > Streptophyta > Magnoliopsida > Lamiales > Oleaceae > Nyctanthes > Nyctanthes arbor-tristis. Next base: position 13,394 of record CAVNYN010149827.1, read on the forward strand.
TCAAACCCATAGACAGACCTGTCTCCTTAAAAAATCCCTAGTAATAGACGGATAAGAATGATAGTTTTAATTCACAATTCAAATTGTAATATTTCTCATTCTCACGGATAAGAATGATAACTTTCATTCACAGTTCAAATTATAATATTTCTCATAAGTCCTTCAAATAACACTATTATACAAAATTTTCTAGTACTTTCAGAATGCGTCATTTCATACCTCTGGTCTTATGTAGGTGTATGAGTGCATGCATTGGATTTGAAAATCTACATGCAGCGTGTATCATATACTCACACGAGATCGAAAATTTCTTAACAATACTTCATGTAAGTGCCATCTAAAGTCAAATTAAGATGATTTGAACTCATGTCCCTTCCTCTAAAAACGATCTTTTAGCATACGTCAAACGAAATTATCCAATCAAACGTATAGTGGGAGACCCTTCCCCTCTATTTTTGAAATCTATACAAGTATGTAATTTTATTTTAATTTAAAAGAAAAAGACGTTTAAATTTATAATATTTTTCATTTTGTATTCAAAGTCCAGAATAAGCTGAAACTAAATATATTTTTTTTCTTCAAAAAAAAAAAAAAAGCACAAAACAGTTAACGCCCAATTTGTGAAAGTTTCTTTCAAAATTAGTAATAATTTAAAAAAGAATATGTAGTTGGGAACTATTGCAGTTTTATAGAAAAAATATTAAAAATTAGTTGAAAATGATATCCAACTATTTAACGTTTTTTTCCTTTAATGAAATTTAGTTTTAATATGCTTGGTGAAAATATCGATATGTATCAAAATTGACAGCATCCGTTTTGAATAGTAGAAGTTTTTTTTCGCTTAGCAAATTGAGGAAAAAAAATTGATTTACAACGGAGGTTGACACAATATAGAAATAGAAATTAATTAAATCAACTACATTTTCACATTTATGTGACTCATTTTAGTAGTAGTATATTACTACTATATTATTACTATATAGGAAATTGATCTAACACTATATCTATGATATATCATATGGTGTTATGTGACATCTCTTGATACGTATCCTGTGACCATATGACACCAAGTGTTAGATTGGGGACTAATAAAATCACACTAACTATTTTCATTTTCATTTTTCCCTTTTCGTAACGCTAATTTTTTGGGGCAATTTCTTAATTGGGTTTTTAGGGCGAGTAATTCCATTTTCTCATTCGTCATTTGTTAGGTTCTCTTTTGTCATTTTCTGACGCTTAGCAAGACCAGTCTGTAAATTCTTTTGCGCAAAACTCACGATCCGGCCGCCTGTGCTGCTGCTGCAGTCGATTGAAGCGATGACTCGCCAAGCCACAAGATTGGTTAGCAACTTCACCTCAAAGCTCTTGTACTCTAGGCAGCACCAGCAGTGCCGCAACTTCGGATCGGCTCCACCCTCACCTGCGGTGTTTGTGGACAAGAACACCCGTGTCATTTGCCAAGGAATCACCGGAAAGAATGGAACCTTCCACACTGAACAGGCCATTGAATACGGCACGAATATGGTCTTTGCTCTTGCCTACTGTTCCATTATGAATTTATAATTAATAGCATTCTGTTTGCTCCCGCTTACTGTTGAGTTATTTTGTTTTTGTTCTATTTGTTTTTGTGTGATTAAGGATTCCCCCCCTTTTTTGCCTCTCTCGGATTTTCCGAATTTTTTGGGGTTCACTGGGTTTCTCGATCCGTGAGAAAATCGTAGTGAAAGGAAAAATTTCATTCCCAGTCCGGACCAGTATTATTTACGCAAAGATAATAAATGAGAGTGGTCACATGCACGTGATTCACGATAGGCTT
>CAVNYN010149871.1:1989-30258 GCA_963692815.1 Nyctanthes arbor-tristis
CCCCCCCCCCCCCCCCCCCCCCCCCCCCCCCCCCCCCCCCCCCCCCCCAAATGGCTTCCCCCCCCTTCCCCCATACATATTTTGATTTTGTTGGGGAATTTGGGTTTTTACCCCCAACACTAATCATGCTCTTAGAAAGAAGATAAAAGTTAAATGTGCTGTCTGTTCACCAACGAGAAAGGATTTTGTACCTAGTGTTCCTCTCACGAGGCTTGACAAGCTGGGTTGGTGCATCATAATCTGGGATGTTTAGCCAAAGGCCGTGTGACACAGCAGTAGGTGCACCTTCGCGAAGACTAAAGGGGTATCCACGGACGAAATCCGCACCTTCTCTGTAGGGATCATAAAGGGTATTGAAGAAAAATGGGGTTGAAGGGGTCAGAAGGTTTTTAATGTGCTGCTCGAGTGCATTAATATCCTTGCCTGCGGGATCTTTAGCAACCTGTGGCATAAATAGAGATTTCAAACATCAGGACAACAACAAAAATGGTCCTGAGCATTAAACAGCCGAAAAATTTCGTACATATGGCAGCTAAGTTTACCAGTGTCTCCCATTTGTGTGTGCATTGAATTCAGTGACAAATAGGGAAAATAGATTGAACAGGACATACCAAAAGGATTTTCTTAATGCTTTTAGGAGTCAGATGATGTTTGGAGTAATCTTCATGTGTATACAAGGGGAAAAAGGATCCAAGCAAACATATTTCCAATACAATCACATTTTCCTTCTAACAAGAATTATGCAGACAAAACAGTTAAGGTTGAGCATTCTACTGCAATTAAATTCTGTAGACTGAAAATGATAAGTTCTTAAATTCGAGATAGATGCTAGAGCCATATCTTGAGATCCATAATCGTCAAACCATTTGAATCAAATAACAAGCAAAACTATCGAAATTCCAAATAAGGTTTAACTGATAAGCCACAAATCTCTACCAGTGTCCATTGTAGATCCAAATAATACTCAATATTAAAAAATGGTCTTGATAACAAATTCAAAAGACAAACGATAAACCACATTCTTCCAAAGACGCAAAGGAGCTTAAAATCCAATAAAATTTGAGAGATCTAAAGTCTTGATCCCACTATCTGAATAACAAAAGAAAAAAAAAATTGATTTTTATCCTTTTGAGCCTTAAGAAAATTCACATTTTGAATTACACCAGAAATGCAAATCTACAATGTCCACCAAAAAGTTAAAAGTATTTAGGACCCCACATGTCAAAATCCACAAAAGTGACTAATAAAGCAGCACAAATCAACATCAGATCTTGGGAGAAATCAATAGATCAACCACTTATAAAACACATAACTCACAAGAGAATGATGAAAATTGACAAAAAAAAAGAGATTTGAAGTACCGGTGAGGGTCTATCTCAATGTGAAACCCCACAACCAAGACACGGATCTTCCCAATAAAAATTCAACAGATTCCAGCCACTTCAAATATAGTAATCCACACAAACAGAACAGAGCATCAAGATCAAATCTTCACAAAAACAAACGAATAAAACTAAAAAAAAATGAAAAAAATGGGTGTTTGAATCTTACGAAGCAATCATCATCTATGGTGAAGATGTACTTCTTCTTGGACACCATATAGCCAAAGCAACGGCAAGCAGAATCCTTGAACGAAATGCATGAAGCCTTGGGACCGAGAATCCTGTTAATATCATTCCGGTTATAGAGTTCATAATCAAAACCCTCAGGAACTTTAATCGTTGTCGAGGGATCTCCGTCTTGGACAATAATAAGATGATACGGCTGGAAAAATGGCCTCCACATTTCGAGGAAATCAAGGTTCCTGATGGTGGGGATAACTATGTCAAGCTCATCCTTCAGCGGCGGAGATGATTTTGAAATTTCTGAGGCAGCCATTGCTCCCTTTTCTTACGATTTCTGGGCTCTAAAAGGCCAAGAAAAAGATGGAAATTTTGAGAATTTGAGATCTGAGACGGCGAATGGGGTGAATTTGTAGAAGAATTTGACGGGGTGGGCTGAGGGGGTGATTGAGTTGCGTTGAATGTGTAACTCTTGATAAGAGCGCGGGTGGCACCGGCAGCACGTGTCCGGAGAGAGTAATTTTTTTATTTTATTTATTTATTTTTTTTTTGATCCGTGAGTAATTTTTTTATTTTTATTTATTCGAAAGTCGGAGAGAGAAATTTAGTCCTTATTTGATACTCTTTATTAAAACACATTATAATTTCATCTTTGATTTGACAATTGATTTGATAATTACTCATTTATAATCATAAATTTCAATTTTATATTAAATCTATACAACTTATTTTACTTTTTTATAATTTCTCTTTATAAATCAATTATCATAAATTAAATCAAACATGCACTTATTTATATATAATTTTTTTATTTACAATTTTGAAGAAATAATGTGTAGATGATTTTTTTTCTTGAGTACTTGTAAAACATAAATTGAGAAGAAAAAAAAGTCGAATCACATTTTGACATTGTGCAAGTAATATGTGATAAAACATATAAAAGTACAAGGCTTAGACAATTTTCAGAACATATAAAAATATTTTTACTAAATTTTAAAAAGTTAAGGTTGGCATATATATACACACACACATATATATCCTAATCCTAATTATATATTTAATATATTATTTATTAAGATATTTTTGAAGCATTGTTTGGGAAGATGTTTGGTTAAGTTGTACGGAAAAATTATTTATTGGGGTAAAATATTCTATTATTTGGGAAAATCCCAATTGAGAATAAATTTAAGAAAAAAATTAATTTTGGAAAAATAAATCAAACTAGACTTATGTTGTCATGAACCAATAATAACTAGAAATAAAATTCTTTTGTACGTTTAAGATAAATTTCTCTTGTTGAAGAATTATTATTACAATTATCAAATGGACATTATAAATTCCGTCACATAGTGAGTTTTTTTAATGAAAAGTTATATTTATAAGGTGGACATTATAAATTTTTGACATTTCGGAATATTCATGATTCTATACAAGTGTGTATTAAAAAATTATAGGGATATATGAAAATGAGACATGAACGAACAACATTATATATGTAGCATACTTTAGATGATTAAAAAATAACTAAGATCGGATCATCACTTAATGAATTTACTTAATGTGATAATGTCAGTTGTTAGTATACTTTTCCATGTATTCCTATAATTACTGGTGTGTATTTAGTTACTTTTTAGAATTTTGAGTTGAAAAAATATGGTGAATGATAATTTGATTTAAAAGTAATACATGTAATAATATACTACTAGTAGTATTTAAAAAAAGGAAAATGGCTTTAAAAAAGGGAAAATGTAATAAATGGGGAAAAGAAGGAAAGAAAAGATTAGAAAAATAAGAAAAGGGGAAAAAAGAGCGTCGGTGCACGTGCGAAGAGATCGGAAGAAGAACAGCGCAGACAAGGGAAGACGTGTCGGGGAACAGGTGGCATATTGTTGTACGTTATTGATTCCGACGAATGTACTAGCTTTGGACCCTTGTCCGGTCCAATCATTCTTTTTGGCCCTCCACTACTTTCCCATATTTTTTATTGGGTTAATTTTACAAAAGGTCCCCCAACTTCTGATTTAAGAATTGATTGAGTCTCTAATATTTTTTTCACTCTTTTGTGTCTCCAAGTTTTTATAAATTGACATGATAAGTCATTTTTACCAATATTTTATCAAATTTTTAAAAAATTTTAAAAAAAAAATATTTAAAAATCATAAATATTAATAATAACTTATTAATTTTTTGGGGGTCGAGGTGAATCCCCTTTTTACTATCGAAAACGGCAACAATCTGGTCTCATTTCTAGCAGTATTTCATGGGTGAATCTCCTAATTTGCTGCCTTTTCAGGATGTTCTTGTGGGGGGAGGGGTGTGGTTTATTTGCTTTTTTTTCACTATTTTGAAATATTTTCTTTTTAAAATTAATAAATTAAGAGTATAACCGTCATTTTTTTAAAAATTGGTGGAATAGTGACAAAAAGACCTACGTGTATATTTATGAAAAGTTGGGGAGACATGAGAGCGAAAAAATGTTGGGGACCTTTTGTGAAATTAACCCTTTTTATTTTTATTTTGCACTAGCTATCTCTAAACAAGTGTCACACTTGCCGTGGTTCAAATTGTACCGCATTACAAGTTAGAGGTTTTAAATTCAAATTGCAGCTACTCCTCTCTTGACTTCCCTCATCTCCATGTCTAGTCCTGATTTAACATCATATCATTTCATATGATCATATAGTGTGCATCGAGACACGTCATCTGGGAAATTACAATCACGTAGCGTGTCCTGATGTACGACACATGGCCATATAATACAATATATATGGTACTGGATCATTTTTACCCATATATTCCGTTTGTATAAAAAATATTGTTAGATCTGTAAAAATTTTTCTATGGAAACTATGTCATGAAGAGTACGAAGACCGTAGTTGTAAAAAGTAATAAATCACAAGTGATTTTTTTTTATAATTGCAGTCTCTGTAATGTAGAGACCAGGTGGTTTCCACAAAAAACTGCAAATCTGTATAGCCCGAAAAATTTAATGACAATAGATCGGTACAATAATTACGCAAACTAATTACAGGTATGGAAAATTTTTAAAAACTTCCCGAAACTTTGGTAACATCTCATCATATTATGGTTATTGTCATGTGTCAACCTTTCATTTAAAGTTATAGGTACGGGCAAACGAGTGAAATTCTTGTATATATTTGTATATTATATAAATTAATATTTCATCTGTGCGTTACATAAGAAGAATAATTCACAATAAGCTAACCTACCAGAAGTTGAAAAATTTTGCAACAAATTTACATCCATAAGATGATACCATGTGTACAAGTTGTAAAACAAGTTATAAAAATAATGCTACATATAAATTTATGCTACATATATAAGTAGTTATAAAAAAAAAATTGTAGAGGAGAATAAGAGCTTGTTTGATGTTATTTATTTGTCAAAATATGAAGAATTTATAATGAGGAGATATTTAGAATATGTATTGAGAATGTAAAATAATGAAAAATATGTGATTGTAATTGAATAATTATCAAATCAAATGTTAAATCAGAGATCGGAAGAGCAAAATTATAAATTAGTGTACATTATTGTCTTCACGACATGGGATGAGGAAGCCAAGGTGGCTTTGAAGTGCGCTATTTTTAAATCACCAATTTGTGAACGTTGGTTTTGCCCCGGAGTTTCCAATTCATTCAAGTTTCGAATTTGTTGCATTAAGTCAGTTCGAATCTTCGAATCACCGATTGTTATTTAGGGCTCTAAGAACCCTAGAAAGATTGGGTTTTTCTTTTGCGAGGGAAAATAGAGGTACTCGTTCTCGGATGGATAGCAGCAACTTGAATACAAATGGTTTGGAGCAGACATTGCAGGACGGAAAGCTGTACCGTCACGTCAATTCCCTAATCGTCGCGCATCTCCGTGACAATAACCTCAATCAGGTGTTGTTTATTAACTTGCAATTCGTTACTTACACTTACTTTAAAGTAGAGCTTAATTGCGGAACCGGCTTATGACTTATCTGGCAAGTCTCGTTCATGTGATATTAGAAAATCTTTAATTCAATGTTCTTATGTGTACAATCCAAGATTTATGCATTGCAATTAAATCTCTACAACCAAAATAAGATTGAACTTGCAGTTCTCAATCCGAACTCGGAACTTAGCATTTCATGGTGCTATGTTCTTCACACAATTTTGCTCCCCGTAGCGCACAACATTATTAGCTTCTGAGAAGCAACGATTTTTCTTTTTTCTTCTTCTGTTGGAAGTAGCATTTAATCACACTAGAAGCAGCGAATACAACTTCAACATTTCCCACCAACTTTGAAAGAGCTATTGAAGCCAAATTTAGGCTAAAGGGAAACTGTTTTGTAACAAAATTAAGGGAGTAGAAGAAGACTTTTCTTTTGGTCGGAAGCACTTCCCCAAATATATGCAGCTCTGGATGTGGCTATTAACACAAGAACCATAACCAATAGCGGAGCCAGGAGCTATTAGAGGGCTGGGCCGGAAGGGTGAGCCATATATTACGAGATAACTAAATTACCTTTATATATAATTTTTTTTTTTTAAAACAAAGAAAAAAAAGGATTTTTTTCAATTTGGGGGGGCCGGGGCCCGGCATGGCCCCCCCTTGGCTCCGCCCCTGACCATAACACTGTAAAGGTTGCAACTTTTCAAGAAATGATGAAATTCTTTCATGAAAAGGTACACGTGAAGAACGAAACTATAGTATACATGTAGAACTCTGGTCTTTTAAATTTAAACATAAATATTTAAATCATTCGTCTTTTGAGAATTCAGCTATGAAAACACATTTTGGAAACTCTAGTTCTTTGATGAGCATCCAGAGTGAAATAATGAAGTTTCCTTGTCCTTTATGTAAGTTTTTTCCTGATAATGATTAAATAAGACACACAATCATATTGATTGGGCATTATTTTCTTCACACTTTTAGCATATTTATAATTTATCGCAAATGACCCAATTTAAGGGGTAAAAAAAGCAAGTGACTGTAAGCAACTGAGCATAACTGAATCTCAAAAATATTTTCTGAATTTCATTCAAGAACCTTCTTAAAACCATCAAGAACTTGTGGTATACACAGGAAATCGCACTGGTAAATATGAGAAAGGGAAGATTTCTTATCTTTATCATGCAAATTACAGATTAAGTGGTTGACTTTTATCTTTTATGCAGGCAGCAAGTGCGGTTGCATCCGCTACAATGACACCACTAAATGTAGAAGCACCTCATAACAAGCTCCTTGACTTGGTCGCCAAGGTTTGCATCTTTTGCTTATGTATTATTTGTTTTACATATAATATTCGGTGGCTTACCATACAACCTAACAATTAGAGGGAGAAGATTGAGGTGAAAAGGTTTAAAAACATAAAGAAATGATTAACAGGGTCTTGCGGTGGAGAAAGATGAGATGTTGAGAGGAATTCCTTCATCAACATTGCTTGATTCAAGCATAACTACAGGATATGGATCAATACCGGCTCCACACATTGTTGGTGTTGATTTCAGGCAAGCCATTATTCCTCAGTTGCTAGACAGTGCTATGATGATATGAATACTGACTAGAATACACAATTTTAAGTGCTCTGTGCGTGTTATGAGAGTAGTTTTTTTTTTCCTTTCTTTTTTTAATGGGAAAATTTAACATGCTAATATTTTCTAAATGAAATGAACTTCAAATTGTAGTGAGATGTTTGGTTAGCAAACGCTCTTGATTGAACATCAAGTTACCACCAACAGAACTTAAGACATACATGTTTCTTCGTATCACCTTATTTTCTTGAATAATAATAATTAGTAAATATAATTTAGAATAAATTGGGCCAAAAATACTAGAAAAGGAGGACATGTGTAATTACTACATCGGAGGAAGAGCAACTTGTACTTAATAATAGGATAATTAAGTAATGCAAACCTAAGGCACATTAACCTTTATGTTTAGTATAGATCTATTGTTCTCATGCATCGGTGAATGTCTAGAACCAGCACACAAATGGTAGAAACTGTACAGCATTGACTTCATTCTTTTTAACAGGCATAAAGTGCTATGTTTCTAGTGCCTTGCTGTTGTGCTCATTTGGTTGATTTTTGTCAGCTGTTGACTCGGAGGAACTTGATCTGAGTTTCTGAACTACAACGGTTGCCAATGACTCATTGGCAACTTACGTGTGGGTCATATGCTTTAACTTTTCCATTGCATATTGATTGTTAGCAGAGTGATACCGTATCATCAATAAAAGTAAACAATTGGTGTTCTCCATAAAAAGGTCGAGTTTAATTTTCAGCATGCATATTTTCATGATGACTTCATTTGTGCATAAAAGGAGAACTCAAGTAAAAAAGGTTAATTTTGAACCTCCTTAAACATAATTTCTTACTCCGGAATGTGTTTCTGGTGTCTGCTCACCAAAAAAGCATGTTTAGGGTCAGCTACCCTATGCCAGTACTCTAAGTGACAGCAGTGCATAAGTTTTGCTATTCTCTCCCCCTCTATCTCCTGGTATATTGTCACTGGGGAGACAGAGTTCTTTTACCCCTTGTCATTAGTAGATAGTTGCCATACTTCAAAACAGTTTCAATAAATATTATTTTTTTGGTAAACAGTGCTGTGCATGATACAAAAGGCTCGTCTAAAAGTTTCCCAAAGCATGAAACTAGGCATGTTTCTGAACACAAGGTATACAGTTGTGCTAAAATACTTCAAAAACTCCTCTTACAATTGAGCAAGGGCAATAACCGTCAGGGTATTTCAATGGCACAGAATGTTGCAAGGTGTGCTAGATTTAGTCCTGATGGAAAGTTTCTTGCTACTGGAAGTGCGGACACATCAATTAAGCTGCTGGAGGTGTTGAAATCTACTTATTCAACTGATATTTTTGCTTGCTTTTTTTGTCTAATGCTCCTCCATTTTCCTTCTGCAGACATCAAAACTTAAGCAAATGATGCTTTCAGATGCAAGGGATGCCACCACGAGGGCTGTGATACGGACATTTTATGACCATCTACAAGTAAAATTATCATTCAAAAGAACATATTAACACTTGCATTTTCTATTGAAATAAAATCTTTACCATGTTGAACATCACATATATGCTTACATGGTCATATATTTTTTTCTGCTTACTTGAGACTCTATTCCCTTTTGACATTTAGTATTAGTTTTAGTGATTATCCTTTAGATTGCATCATCAATTTGTGATTGCTGTGCTTTATTTTTTTTTCCTGCTTCTATCTAATGCTTTATCCTACAACTGCAGCCGGTAAATGATTTGGATTTCCATCCTCAAAATACAATTCTGATTTCTGGGGCTAAAGATCACACAATAAAGTATCAACAACATCTTTATTTTTCTCATAATGTTTTAATGCCTATATTTCATCATCAAATATGTGTTTTATGCCTTATGCGTAGAGGATTTGTTATGAGTTATCCTTCTTGGATCTCCTCCTTTGCCCCACCCCTATAGAGCTTGAAGCATAAATCTAAGCATTCATTTGTATTTACAGGTTCTTTGATTTCTCGAAAACTGTTGCCAAGAGAGCATTCAGAGTTATTCAGGTTTCATTTTTGTGGTTTTGGTAACAAAACACGGTCCTAGGTCGTAAAATTAAATAAATTTCCTAATATCATCTATCTGAACTTCAGTAGTTCAATTTCAACAGGATACTCATAATGTGAGGTCCGTATCATTTCATCCTTCTGGAGATTTTCTGTTGGCAGGTTATTTTTTGTTTTTACTCTACATAACATCAAATTATCCTGTGATGCTGACGTGCTGCTTTTACTTTAGCTATATTTCAGAATCCTAGAAAGCTTTTCTCTGTAGGGTTATTGTGAATTTACTGTGCAGCTAACTTAAATCTATTTCCAAAATGTTCATACGCCCCTGCAAATGTGTTCACACAGCGTGAATTTAAGATGTTTCTTTGCTATGAATTCTTTGCAACACATTTTATTCTATGTATTTAACAGGTATCCTATCAACTGATTGTATCACACCTTCCATTTGTAAGTATCAATAGATTTTAATCAGCAACAAGGAGGTTTTCAAATGAACACATAAGTGCGGCTTTGGTTTTTACAGTTTTGGGTCTGTAGACAATTAATAATATAATTTTTAATATACTTGGGTTTTCTGAATCGGAATTGTCTCTTGGTGGGTATGCATGTTACTTCAGTCATACTGTCCTCTATTGACTTTCCATGAATGTTATTACAAGCAAATATTTCTCTCTTTTTTGTTGTATCATTTGCTTTCATTCCTGATTCCTGAATTTAATGATAGAAAATAGATGCTTAAACAAATATCAGCCAGTTTGCCCATTAGACAACAATCATACTATGCAAGCTTAGGTATCTTGTTCATGATCTTTACTTGTGAAGCAGTCTTATGTCACCTTCTGTTGATATCAATCTGATATCTATAGAGTCAATGAGTCTCAATATGGATGCTTACTAGGACCAGAATTAGTATTTAACACAATCTTAATGTATGCTGTTGAAGAATGATTTTCTTTGAATATGTGGTTTAATTTGTACCTCTATCTCAACATGCGTTGCAACTTTTGACTTCTTTGCCCTTTTTCTTTCTTTCTTCTAGAGAAATTTATTTTCCTAATGTAGAAGCTTCTATGTGCTGACTTCATTCATCATTATATTCTGTAGTTGAGCATCTAATAGAATTGCCAAATTTCCTAACTAGATTTGATGCTAATTTAGAGAGATATAATATTGGTCATAATATCCCATCCAATGCACAGATTATCTGATCAATGTCATAATTTTGTGACAGGAACTGACCATCCAATTGTACACTTGTATGACGTAAATACTTTTCAATGCTACCTATCAGCAAATGTTCAAGACATTGGTATCAGTGGAGCCATAAATCAGGTACTGTAACCTTGCTGAACTCTTAATTCATGCCATTAATAGGTTCTTATTGTTAATTACATAAATCAAATGCGTACTATGTCTATATGTTATTTCTCATGTAGGTGAGGTATTCATCAACTGGTGGGATGTATGTGACAGCATCTAAAGATGGTGCTATTCGGTTGTGGGATGGGGTAACTTCTAATTGTGTCCGTGCTATTCTTGGTGCCCATGGAACAATGGAAGCCACAAGTGCAAATTTTACTAAAGATCAAAGGTAGTTTTACATAGTGTCTAGGTAACTGAGGCTCTATTCTTACCTTTCAAAGCCAAACCCCTAAAAGATAAGAACCGAACCTCTATTCTTACCCGTCAAAAGCCAAACCCCTAAAAGATAAGAACCGAACCTCTATTCTTACCCGTCGAAAGCCAAACCCCTAAAAGATAAGAACCGAAGCTCTATTCTTACTACATGAGATTCTTGTTCTCAAAGAAGTGCATGCTTGTGAACATGTTTGCATGTGTGCTTGTTCGCACTTTTGGTTGCCATTATTTATAGTTACCAAGCAAAGAAGGTATATTTGGTTCAAATTAGAGGGTTGAATGTTACTTCCCTTTCCCAGCTGCAGTTTGGAGGCTGTCTCCAGGAAAATGCTTGCTTTAAAAGGGTTACGGCAGATATGGTAGTATTAAGAAATTTTAGCCAACACTTTATTCACATCCAATTGATGATCCACAAAATTAATAAACTCAATCACACATGCATTTTGAAATTAAAAACTTCCTCTGTATATGCCAAATATTCTGTCTTTGTGACCTAGCCATGAACGCCAACCAACTAGATATTCCTGCATATTCTCCATAGTCCAGAGGCAGCTTCACAATGTGGGTGGATACGTTGAACTAATTTGTATTGGTGTGTTTGCATTTACGCAAAAATGCATTTTTATGTGAAATAAGAAAGAGATTGAGTGGAGTTGAACAATGGAGATTTGTGTAGTACAAGTGAGTCCTACGAGATATGTCAATGTGATTGGTTTGACCAAATTTAAATTTGAAAAGTAATACGTAGACGAGGCTTAATGTAGACATGCACCAATAGAATTTGCCGTTTACAGGATTCCTTGGGTACAATCTTGTGATATCCATTACTTGCAGTGTCTATGCTGTCCAATCTCCTAAGCAGATACCTATTCTAGAAACACCCTCAAAAACCTTGCTTAAATGAAGCTATTTGGGTAACTTAATGGAAGTTTCCTATCCAACCTCCAACGGCCCAATTCTAGCCCCGCCAACTGTTATCCAAATAGGGTGGCTTACCCATCCAGTGACTTTGGCCCTGGGCATTTTGCGCCCCTCCCATGATTCGATGAGAATGGATAAGAGACTCGTGGGATTGACGTGAGGGGGCAGGGATGGCTATATTTCTGGGAGCGAACTCCTGGCAAATATGGATTTTAAGTCACTAATTTTGGTTTAGCCCCTGAAAGACTCAAAATTGTACTCTTGGATTGGATGCTAAGAAGTTCATGAGCCTAACTATTTATTAGGAGAACTATTGCCCACATCTACTAGCCAAGTATATGAACTTGCTAAAAGAAGCAATCAACTTGATCACTGGTCATGGGTAAATAGCGCATTACATGTTAGGAATATGTCTTCCACATGAACCTTCTAAGTGCAAAGAACTTTTTCAAAGGCAAAGGTTCCAGCTAAGCTAATGTTTTTGGTCCAGTGAGAGAGAAATGCAACTCCAAACAAGTAGAGTTAATCACATTTGAACTTAATAATATTTGCTAAGCAATTAAATAAATGATGCTGAACCAGTAATGTTTATGTATCGTGGCAAAAATTTAGGTCGCATGCTAGGAACATACCCGCTTCTAGGCCATTATGCCTGACATATTAGTTGTGTGTATCAAACTGTCTACTGCTTCGAAACCCAAGCTATAGCCTAGTCATGGAACTTGCAGTTCTGGAAGAATCACTGTTGATTTCATTTTGACATTTAATCTTGCAGTGGAACACCATTTGATGAAATATGCTTCTTCATGATTTGTATAACCATGTAACCTCTGTTTGTCCAAATTTTCTGCTCAGATCAACTGTTCTATTGCTCCTTAGGTATGTCCTACTGTTCTATTGCTCCTTAGGTATGTCCTTTCTTGTGGAAAAGATTCTACTGTGAAACTCTGGGAAGTTGGCACAGGTAGATTGGTCAAGCAATATCTTGGAGCGACACATACACTGTTGCGGTGCCAGGTATGCCATCTCAACTTGCTGTAAAGGTCTCATAATTGAATTGCATTTTCCTAGGGGCAATTATATTGGCACCAGAATTTTTTATAACCACCCCACATCTTAATTTTGTTAAACATGTTCTATCTTTATATCTTTTTATATTTAAGTCCCCAAATTTTTTAACAAAAATTTTATTCTCAACCATCCATTGATTAACATATTCTGTATCTATTACGGTTCCCGCTTAAAATTCTACTTAGATAAATGCAGAATATCGTAACACAAATAAATTATAGGTTAAGAATTTAAAAGGTACAATTATATATATATATATATATATTTTTTCATAATTTTTAAGCAAGTTAATGAAAATCTTGAAGTGAAATTGTTTTAGGAACAAGAAATATTGCTAATTAATGGAAGCCGATGAAAAAATTGCAAAGAAAAATTGTCAAATGCATAAATGTAACAACAAGCGAAGTCAAAGGTCCTTGATAAAATTAAAATGTGGTGCATTTAGTAAAAAACATGGTGTAGATATAATTTCCCTTTTTCTAATTGTTTGAAACCTCACATATTTCAGTGTCAATCTAAACTAAGTAGTCTTAGCATGTATCGCATATTTGGTACTGGTAGTCTTCCTCGACAGTAGTAGGCTTTTGGAAACAAAATTACTTGAGATTACTTTTAATATATTTTTTTCTCAATTGATTTTTGTGCACCAGTTTTTCCATAAAAGGGAAATTTGCAGCATTAATCACGTATAAATTGACATTGTTGCCACTCGTTCCCCCAACCATTTTTTCCCTATTAAACACCGAGATCCCAACTTTTTGATTTGTAGGTGCTGCTGCCCCTATCGGACAGTTTCCATTTATTTAAATGTTAACAACACACTGCAATCCTTGCAGTAACAGCTAAAATTAACACAGAGAGAGAGAGAGAGAGAGAGAGAGAGAGAGAGAGAGAGAGATTAAATATTTAAACTGGAAAAGCTATTCATTGTACCCTCGGCCCCAGCCTTGACCCGGTTCAGGCCTCCCGTCCCCCCAACCCAATTCTTATCATTATCTCTTTCCTTTCAGTTTTTTCTTTTTCAATTATAAATTTATAACCAGTGGTCATGTTAATGTTGTTATTATTAAACAAAATTTTGACTTTTGTACAATAAATTTGACGGTTACCATCTACTAGATACACGTGTGTACAAAATTGAAAGATTGAGGAACTCTCCAATAGAGGGTAGCTTGCTGGAAGATCAACCTGCTAAAAACACTATTAAGTTGAGGATCAACTTTTTTATTTTTCTTAAAAAAATTCGCTGTACCCGGCCATCTTCATACTTGCATGGGAGCCATCTCTAGTTATTTGTAAAATTAACATATTTGAGTTGGATCAAACATGTAACATTTGTTGGAATGTGGGTGGACCTAGTTCAGCCTTCAAAACAGAAGAGGTCCTATGATATGATTATGACCTCACTGGTACTCTTCTCAAATTACTGATTTCTGGTTGAAATGTATGGTAATTTTTTTATTATTTTTTTATTTTTATTACAGGCAAGAATTTTGCTATGTAATCTCTGTTAATGAGGTTTGATGTTATTGACACTCAATCTCTGAATTGCAGGCTGTTTTCAATGACATAGAAGAATTTGTGCTTTCGATTGATGAACCTAGCAATGAGGTCAGTTTACCTTGCTGCCGACAGAAACTAGAAAAATAATGATACATAATAAAACACTAGAAACAAAACAACCTTTTTTTTTTTTTTTAAAAAAAAGAAAAAAAAAAACTAGAAATAATTATCATAGCTGACCTGACATTTGTTTCTGGGGTTTCAGATATAAAGACTTTTTAAAACTGAATTCTGAATCAAACTATTAGGAAAATAATCAAATCCAACAAAATCTGGAACATAGTAAAAGTTGCCTACTTCAACTTTTAGTTAGATCAGCCATTGGTGTTAATTTCTTCTTTTGTTGGGTGCTGCAGATTGTTATTTAGGATGCTCTTACGACAGAGAGAGTGGCTAGATGGCCTTCAAACCATATTGGTTCACCCCGTTGGCTCGAGCATTCACCCATAGAGGCTGTATTTGTCACATGCGGAACAGATCGGTCTGTAAGGTTTTGGAAGGAGACAAGTTAGGTACAACCTGAAGGCATTGATAACATGTTTGCCTGTTGGATTGGGTTACATTGGATTGTAATCACGAAGAAATAAAGATATGTAAATTTTTGTTTTATTGCACTTTGCATGAGAAACTGCACCAGGTGCTGAACTCCAGGTACTTGACTAATTGCAGTGCTGATGTCCAACAGGCATATATATATATATATATATCGCTTGTTATTCTGTCGGTTACGAGAAAATTGAAGATATTGGATTTTCCTTTAATTGAAATAGACGCTTTGTTCACATTGCAGTAATGACGTTCTGAGAGCGTATTCCCAAGAAGACACCCCTTCAATCAGCCGGCCTGGAGCACTAATCTTTTTCTGCTTGACGGCATTTAGGCACCCTTTTCAGGTTTTTTTTTTTTTTTGGGTGGGTTGGGGGATGGGGGTATTCAGATTCTGGTTATCTGAGACTGGGAAGGCCCTAAAAATGACACTAAACAAGCAAAAAAGATTGCAGCTCCAAAAATCAACTACAGCCTCCTCTGTAGTAAATGCCTTCATTCAAGCCAATGACTCCATGTAAGACTTGATGTTGCTAGAATCTTGTTCTGACTCGGCATATTTTTGTGGTTTGAAAAGCTTCCACATCCCAGTAGGGTGCCCATTTCGCCCTTCAGCGACCCTTCCAAACCTTCCATATATCTTTTCACATTCAGGATATGGCTTAACATATAGATTATAGAATCTCAATCTGTTGAGCTTAACTAAATTCCTCAAGCTAACCTCATCATCAAGTCCACCTATTGATCTCAAGTGCTTAATCACATTGAAACGAGGAACGATCTGTTTATCAAAGTGCACACCTAAATACTCAGGAACTTCAACCAGACACTGAACATCAAACTCCATCTCCTGCACCAAAAACTGTATTTTCTTCTCAATCTCCTCTATCTTGTACAAAATTGCTCTAGGCTCCTTCCACAAGACAGTAAATGCATCTCTATGTATCAAACCGTGTTTTCTTAAGCAATCAGCCCTGACTCTCACTTCAGAGCAAGCTCTAAAGGCTCCGTATCGGAAAATATTCTCCTTGATAGGTAACCTACAACGCAAACTCGTTAGCAATTTCAAACAGTGCGAAAACTCACCATTTTCCAACCCAAGAATTCTTCGGTCTCTAATTACTTCTCTCCTTACCTCACTTAGGCTGAAACCTAAATCCTCAAATTCATCAATCAATGGTTTCGGTCTATTTTCCACTCCAAATGCCAAAACTCCAGGAAACAAAAAAACTACCCGGTCAATTTCTGTCTTCTGAAATCCAAGCCTAAACAAGAACTCAATTTTACTGCTAATCTTTCCCTCACTAAACATAATTACCATAGGAACTGCTTCCAAAATCCTGGTGACCGTTTCCTCTCTAAACCCAAACTTTCTCAAACATTTTACACACCTAGAGACATCATCTGGGTTTACATCAAATTTCCTGGAAATTTCAAGAACATTTGTAATTACCATTGAACTAACATTTGAAATCCCCAACTCTGAAATACCTTTTTGCCATTTCTCCAGAAATTCAAGTTCTAGGACGCTGGGACAGCTACATAACACGTTAACAACAAATTCCTTAGAAGGGTTCAAGGACAAAAAAATCTTCAGGCATTTTTCGATTTCTGAGGGGCTGGACTTCAGCAAAAACTCATTCTTTCCGAGAAAATGGCGACGTTCAGAGGGTGAGAAGCCGTACCTTTGGAAGATACTTGAGATGGGAATTAAATTCTTCCGACTGAATTTTGGATTTGTGGAGAAAAATTGTGAATTCGGGCTAGGAATGAAACTGATGGAAGCAGATATCGACCTGAAGAGAAACGGAAATTTGGGCCTCGTACTGATACTCCTGATTAACATAGCCATCGCCGAGGCTCCGCTAACTGATCAATTAGCCATCCACCATAAATGTTAAACCTCACCGGATGAAGAAGAAGAAAAACCCTGAAAAGAAAGCAATTGAGAGACGCCAAAATCTTTTGAATAATCGAAAATGACCGATTGCGCAGTCAAGAACCCAGGTCCTTTCACAGCAAAAGAAGGCAACGTTTCGAAGGTTAGGGATTCAGCGTGCCGGAGATAACAGGTTTAAGATCTAATTGAAACTGGTTCAAACAATAGGGACTATCTGTGTTATTTATCCTTTTTGGAACAATTAAGGCCAGTTCTATAAAGGATCTAAAGAAATTAATAAGAGCTTCAAGAAATCACTAGTTGGTTTTTTGCTTTTTATGATAAAATCATTCCTTCAAAGAACCGACATTTTTCCTTAGAAAAATTAGTGAGGTAGATGCAAATGCAACACAGGCCTGGGAAAACACTATATTGGGTGAGCGTTAGTCAATTCAGTTCAGTTTTCCAGTAAAACCATTGGTTGGTTTCAGATTTCTTTTTTTTTTTTTTTGGGCCTTTCACACCAGTTCCATCGATCTACTTTTTGATTTTTTTTATTTTTTCCTTCTCGAGACCTGTTGAAACCAAACTGAGCCGTCCGTTTCGGTCGATTTTGAACTAGAAAGTGCCCACCGGCTTTCTTTGGATATATGTATGTTTGGATGTGACAATTAGGGTCATGAAAATATTGAAGCCTAAAAAAACGTCAAGACTAAGTCTTATAGCTAAACACATTTAAAATACACAAATACGTTATAAAACTTACAATTTAGTGTCTAAATTTTGAATATTTGCGTCTTTTAAACGAGTTTATTAGAATAGAGATGATAATATATAATAAAATACCATCAACGCGTAAAAAAAGTGCGAGGTGTTTTCCTTGTATGAAATAACTAATCTAGTCGAGTCAGTTTAACACTTATATATTGATTGTTTATTCTCTAGAGATTTATGAACTTTTGTTTTCTTATGAAAAATATACAGTTGATATTAATTTGGTAAATTATTTAGTTTTCATAAAGTTATAGAGAATAAACGCTTGAGTTGTTTTTTAAAAGAACCGATGTATTGTTGGGTCGTTTGAGCGGGTTTCCAAGGCCCAAGCATAAGGAATTTCCTTTCGGATCTACCGTTGATAGGAAGCTTAATAGCAAATCATATTTCCTTCCCGGTAGTTTAAGGTTTTTCCCAACTCTCTCTACGCCTCTACGGAGATCTTTATCTGTTAGGGCTTGAATACAACAAGCGACAATTCTTGAACTAGGTTGGAAACGGTGGAAGTAAGTAGCGGAACCTAAATTTATAGCTTCTTCCGAGAAGTTTGTTCAGACAAAGATAGTATTTTTCTGAATCAACAAAATGCAGAGGCAACTCTGTATCAAATTGCTCTCCAATATCCCCAGAAAGGTCTCGAATTCAATCACCAATTCGATCTCTGCAGAACCCTTGTTCTCATCATTGTCGAAAACTAATACAACTCCATTTTCTCACCAGCTTTATTGTCAATCTTTCTCTCGCCGTACCACCCTTTCAGGATCACAGTTTCTGAAATCATATGGTACTAATGGAGTTTTGCAGAAAATCTGTTGTGGGATCTTGACAAACCAAATTCTTGCTAAGCGATTCTTCTGAAACACCCTTTTGAACGGTCAAAACAAATGTAATGTTAATGCGGCAGTTGGATTTCTTAGAGCTCAAAGCGCAAAAAGAAGTTTCCATTCATTTGATTCTCGGCGCCGTGGCTGATCTCTCATCTCACCTCCCTACCCCAATTCAGTAGCATAAAACTTTTGTGCCAAGAAGTTAATTTCGTTATGTGTAATTGAAATTGTTTGTAGTTCAGTTTTATGCTAATCCTGTCTGGAATTTTATTATCTGGGCTTCTGTTATAATTACGATAATGAGGAAAAGTTTTTTGAAAATTGAAGTCCTTATAGTTCTCTTTCTGAATTATCGTTTGGGCTTGGATAATGGCATGATACTCGTGATTTTGAGTAAATTTTGTTCTAAATGATTTTATGAATAGTAATAGCTCACTAGTTGATTGATTAGAAGAGAAAGGGTCTACGGAACAGATTCGTGGGCTTGGATAATGGCATAATACTCGTGATTTTGAGTAAATTTCATTCTAAATGATTTTATGAATAGTCATAGCTCACTAGTTGATTGATTAGAAGAAAAAGGGTCTAGGGAACATATTCGTCCTTTGGTATATGATGAACTGTGCTATAGCTTCCATATTAGTGTTTCATGCCTTTTCTTTTTCATATGGCACATAAAGTTCCTGCATTTTGAACCCACCCCCCCAACATTTGGGTATTTGGTGAACTATAGCTTCTACATTTGTGTTTCATGCCTTTTCTTGTTCATGTGGTGCAAAAAGTTCCCCTCTCTCTCTCTCTCTCTCTCTCTCTTGTGGATTGTCTCCATTTGAAGAGAGAGAGGGGACAAAAAAAAAGGCAGAAAGAAAATTGCCTTCTGTTTCTCTTCTTTCATGGAGCTTAAAATATTGATAAATCCCCCCCCCCCAAAAAAAAGAAAAAAAAAAAAAGAAGAGAGAGAAGAAAAAAGGCAGAGTTACCTTGCAATTAACTACGCGGACTTGTAATAATACTTGATGGTGAGTTAGTCGTGCTATATTTTTTGTGCCAATTACTACAGTGGAGAAACTAATTGTTTCTTCAGCATGTTGAATGAATGTATAAATTGTACACTAATGTTTCCTTTTTCATGATGGGGACTTACTTTATAACATGTGGGGTACTTTGTTAGACTTCTAGAAGTTACTAGTTATAACATTAATATGATGATAGAGATAATTAGACCCTTATGCAGAAGATCTTGAATTATATTATCTTTTGTGTACTCTGTCACTCTCTTACTAGTCCAGTGGAGGATATCAAGGCAAGTATGTCATATAGATGGCCAGTTTTCGACTTTATACACCAACATACAATGACCTAAAGGCATCCATACTCAGAGATGAAAGAATATCATGTAAGGCATTATTGAAAGGAACTTTGGTGGCACTGCTAAAGTTCCAGAATTTTTGGGGAATATAGTGTTGACACACAAGTCTTTAGCTTTTTGGTTTACTCAAGTCCTCTTTGGTGTATTTCATTACCTAATTTAGCATGTCTTGGCAGCATCCGAAGTGTTCATCATATTCAAATAGAATTGCACAAAAACATTGCTTATTTCTTCCTTTTATCTGTTAGGACCAATTTGACTCTATCCAATGTAGTAAATGTCTACCATTCAATGTGCAGTTACCATATCTTGTCTTTGATTTATAATTAAAGCTGTAGTGTAATGCTTGTGACTTGCTATGGAGTTGTCTCCATGGAAATCCTTGTTATATCTATATCTTATACTTGAGAAAAAAAATGGGAATTTTACGCGAGACATTATTTCATTCCATTTTTAAGGAGATCAGGGTTTCAGAGGCTTACAACTGAGGGAGTTGTAATAGGCTTGATCATAGCAAATGCTGCTGTCTTTCTATTATGGAGAGTTGCAGACAAACGATTTATGAGACAGAATTTCATGGTGAGAGGTTTATAATTTTGAATTTAGAACTAGGCAAGGCAGTTTGGCAAGCAAGATAAATGCAACCTTCTATTTTACTATTTTTCTCAGATATCCGTGGACAATTTTACCAGTGGTCGGATGCACACATTGATTACTTCTGCATTTAGTCATTCCGAATTGGGGCATCTTATAGGCAACATGGTTGGCCTTTACTTTTTTGGAATGAGTGTAAGATCCTATTCATCTGAGCACTATTACATCACATGCGACTCACTCTTTTTTTTTTTTTTTTTGGGGGGGGGGGTTACGTTCTTTCCGTTAAATGATAAGGTATTTTGCACTGCAAGCTGAGAATCTCTTTCTACTTACACTTTTTAACTAGTGAAATGAGAAAGTTCTTGTTTTTCTTATAATATAGATATAGATCCTGAGATGATCTAGTTGGATGTATGTGCAAAGGTAGTGTTTTTTTCTTTTGAGAATTACTTAATATTTACTATAGGATGATCATAGTGATTCTTATGTTGGCATTTTTGTGAAATCCAATTTTTATTGGCCAGATGGGAAGAATTTTTGGACCTGAATATTTGCTGAAGTTATATCTGTCTGGAGCCATTGTTGGCTCGGTCTTTTACCTGGTATATCATGCCTTCACGGCTCCATATTTCGAGGTAAAGAAAGTGTATCTTTGGAATTCAAATACGGCTTACTTTTTGAAAGTTAATCTCATTAAGAATTGTCAATGAACATTGTGACTCATGTGCTCGTTTCAGATTTACATGATCTGCAGCACAGTGACACTTTGTAGCATTTAGTTTTATTGTACTCTCAGGTCTCTTCGACTTAAGCCATCACCAAATTTATTGGTTATGGACATATATTTTCCTACATGGTTATGGAGAAAAGCATATGTTCATCTATTGTTTGGCTCTTGTTATCCCCTCTCTTTTTTTCTCCCCAGCACAAATGACAGATCTCATCTGAAAAAGGAAGCTTATTTAGTAATGAAACTTCCATCTAATATTTGCATTACTGATTAATTGCCGCTTGTTCTGTTTGGCACATGCAGAGAAAACGAATGCCAGGGATGGTGTATGTTGACCCTTCAAAAATTCCTGGATTGGTATGGTTCATCGAGTTCATTTGTTTTCTTTTTCGAGATCATCTTTGTTCAATTCCACTTGCTTTGAAAATATAAAGACGCAATCCTTTTAACTATTTGGCTTTATGGTTAAATGGAAGAAAGCAAGACACTAAACTGCTTTGTTCGTAATGATATTATCATGTTCTGAAGTGATAACAGATCTCTCATCTCTAAAATTATTTGCAGCCACTAGCAACTTAAAGACATTTATGCACAGCCCAAACATTGCTTTTACTTCTCTTCCGACAAGATCGAATCTTTACTGCTTCATCAAAATTTTTGTTTACTATGGGCTAATATTCATTTATGAAGACACCATTGTTAACTTGATTCATTTCTTTCAACTTTTGTGTTCCAATCAGGGAAAACTTCTCTATATTGTTTGATTTCGTCATGATGATTCTGCTGATGTATTTAGGGAGCAAGTGGAGCTGTGAACGCAATTATGCTGCTTGATATATTTCTTTTTCCCACAAAAACGCTCTACTTTGACTTTATTATACCCTTCCCAGCTATTTTAGTCGTAAGTTTTTCATTCAAAAACATAATTACAGGATAAATCTACTCTGAAAGTCAATTTTCACATTCGTATTTGTTCTGTGTTATCGGGGAATCTTTCTCATTGGAAAAGACGTCTTGAGGATGCTAGAGGTACATTTCTTATGCTTTTTGTTTATTTTCCTTTTTCATTTTCTTGTTATTTTTTACCAGGAGTAGGTTAACACTGATAGTCACTCAATTTGCATTTTTTTCTTTTTCATTTTGTCATAGTTAACCTCAGTTGTCTAGATGTAAATGCAAGGTTGTAACTAGTTTGTTCTGTTGTTTCAGGGAGATCAAGTTTCTGGATCCGCGCATTTGGGTGGAGCAACCGTGGCTGCCATTGCATGGGCAAGAAGCAGGAAAGGAGGTTTTCCCCCGTTTTGAGTTCATAATATCTCATCCGTATATATGGTTCAACTTCCAACTAGACAGTGTCTGGCCGTTAGAACTCGTACACAACAGTAGCTCCTGAGGTATTGAATTTCAAGACATGATGCCAATGCTGTTTGATAAAATATTGAAAATGTTGTGAATTGGTCTTAACCTGATAATTATAATTCTTTCGATTTCTTATTTATTTCTTGTCCTTGTGGTTTTTTCCCGCTTATATGTGCTTATGACATAATCATCATACACGTTAAGTCTGCACAAGAGACTACTCAAAGGAAGAATTTATCATATACCATAATTGCATTCAGATATTAACTCAACAACATTATCAGTTATAAAAACAAGACTTCTTCATTGCAATATGTCATGCCAGTTGATTGTCGACTTAGGAAAGAAAAGGACTATATTACAGATTCAGTGTCTGAATCGACTGAAAAATGAAGAGACCTTTCAACCCCAGCATGGACCGGTTACCTCAGATAAATATAAGCAAACCTTTTTATCCTTAGCATTGCATGGCCGTTAGTTGCTGCCATCTCCGAAAAGATATCCCAGGGAAGATCCACCACCAGGAGCAGCATGAACTTTAGTAGATGGTCGATCCTATCCCAGGAAATCATTTCAATGAAAAATGAGTATACAATATTCTATATGTCCATGCATATGACGAAATGTGAAGTGATAGCATTCCCTCTAGGAATCTCACGTGCAAGAAATAGCCATGACAAATGACGATAAAAAAGGTATCGGCTGTAAAACAATACAAAAGCTTTGTTATCTGCTAATTTGGGGCTACATGGATGCTTCATTGCAATTCAATTTGCTTGACTACACTTGCCGAAAGATTCGGTAAATTTTAGATTCTCAGAACTACAACACCCAGTGTTAACTTTTGTCTTACCTTATCTTCGACGTGTGCCAGCATCACTTCTTGGAGTTAGGGATCAGTTGTACAACAAATAGAAAAAGACCAAATCAACCTTTGACTGAGTTCAGCTAATCAAAATCAAGAAAAGGCTTATAAATCTTGCGCTAAGAGAGAAATGTTGTAATCAATTATCACCAAGCAACATTTCTATGCAGGCATAAAAAGGAGAGAGAGAGAAACGGGGACTGATAGGCATTTTAAATTGTCATGGTCTTCATTCTTCATGAGCGAGCAGCAATACTAAATATCAAAAATATTTCATGACAGTATTGATGCTCAGAATTTGATTGAAGTTCTTATTAACACTATCACACTCTTCATTCATACATGTATGGATATGTTTTACTCACATTTGTAAATACAAACGTGCACAAATGATATAAGCCAAGAATCAATCTCGTGCTGACAATCTAAGGCTTTCACATATCTAGTAACTGACTAGCAATAATACGTAGTACTGTGACAAAGATGTATTTGTAGTCATACCGTAAGGAAGTTGCCAGTGTTCTGACCATCCGCTCTAAAATAGTTGTTTGCTTGGCTTCCTTGAATGCCAGCGGGAATTTGTTTATTAACATCAGCAGCTAGTGCAACAACAGGAGTCTTCTCTGGCGCAGCGTTGCTCCTCACCGGACCCTGGTTTTGCTGAGGAGTTTCCGTGTTTGCAGGTGTTTTCGGAGCTGGAACTTGAGGAGCCTCTCCTCCCCCAAAGAGGTAACCGAGTGAACTTTCCCCACCTCCGCTGCTAACTCCACGACCCATTTATCACTTCAATTCTTAGCCTCAACTTTTGTAACAGCAGGTAAAAATACACTTGAGTTGGCCTCTATTCAAAAATCACAAAGCTAAAAATGTAAAACTCTGTTTCAGCTGTCATCAGAACAGGCAAGAAATTCAAACGACGCCTCTATTTTCTTATATGTTCAACATTAGCACCATATCCGCACAAATCCATAAAAAAATTACCAATGGAGAGTTGATTTCGATAGACAAAAATTGAAAAGAAAAAGCTGCGTTTTTAGTTGTCATCAAACGGAAAGAAAGAAATTCTCAGAAAGTCTCAACTCACAGATTTTGATGGTAACAGTACTGGAATGAATATCATCATACGCTAATAATATATGTAACTGAATTGAAATTCTACAGTGATTCACTAAACAAACAGACAACACGTCCAAATTTCCAGACGTTTTACAATGAAATCAACTAATCACATCGCAAATTCAAACCACCATACAGATATTTAACTATTTTAACGCCAAATTGCTCCACACGCTTCACAGATCACCAGTAGCAATTAGTAAAATACAAAATAAACGCCGGAAACCACAGAGTTACGCCGCAGTCAAAAATTGTTTGCAGATAAAAATCAAACTCAGTAAAGTGATCTGGAAACAAAATCAGCGAACCTGCGTATAGGCTCAAAAAATTGAGAGAGGCAAGCTTACCAGGGCGCAGCGCGCTTATGGCTCAGATCTGGGAGAGAAGATATTTGAATGTAATAATTTTCCTGGGAGACTGGTAAAGACTGTTTGTCAGAAAGAAAGTATGAGAATATTTTCTTTTCTTTTCTTTTCTTTTTCCCTTCTCCAATTATTGAAAAAAATGCTAAAAAGGAAAAAGAAAATTCCTAAAAGGGACATTTTTTCCCCCGGTTTGGGAAGGGGGGGGGGGTGGCGTGTAGGAATGACAATATAGAGCTTGTTTGAAACTATTATTCTTTTTTATTATAATTTCATGTATTATTAATTTGACAACTGTTCAATTATTATTTTACATTTCCAATTATCTCCACAACTAATTTGATCTCCATAATAATTTCCCATTATAATTTTGACTCTCATAATGAGAATCAAACAAGAACTTAAACTAAAAGTCTCACTGTGTCTAAAGAACTACTTGTGTTTTCAAGAAGAATAATATCTGTCAACTTTATCCTGTCTCCACCTCACATCCGGCAATTGATCTCGTGAGACATTGGACAATAGAGTGGATGCACAGTAGACACGGGATGGAGTGTAAGTGTAGTATTATCTTTTCAAGAAACCACCAATGATTTTTTAACTTTTTTTTTATAGTGACCTTAAAAGAGCCAAAATCGGTTCTTGAGAAAAATTCAACAAAGAGGTGCAAGAGCATAATTAATGTGGGGCAAAAAACCTAAAGAGAAAATTTTAAGGGAAAAAAATTATTCCAAAAAGAGATAAAAGCAGTATATAAAAAGTTTGGCCCCCACTTTACCTCCCCGGAAAGTGTTAAATTTCACCATATTTCACTTATACATTATTCGGCTTAACGGGAAAGAGTTAAAAATAGAGTTATTCCCTCTTACATTATTTTGCATGCGTATATGAACCGGGGAGACCTAATTTGGATTTTCTTCCACGCTAGTCGTGCTCTGGCAGTCGAGTAACTTGTTAATTCCGGGGAGGTTTAGCAGGGCTCTCAATGTTGGCCTGAAATCGACCTTTTGTACCAAGCTCAAATCAAAATTTCTTGGATTTGGGTCACAAATGGGCCTAAATTGAACTTCTTTACATTTTGAACAGATATGAAGACTCAATACCGTCTAGTTTCTCCCCACACAAAAAAAAAGGGAAAGAAAAAGGGAAAAAAAACCATCTAGTTATTTGTATTTTTATAAAAATTCAACTTTCAATATAGAAAAGTCGAAGAAAAAGTTGAATCTAATAACAAAAGCATATCAAACTTGACTATATATAGTTTTCAAAGGACAAGACTAGACTGATTAGGTTGAATGAAAAATTGTGAATCAAATCAGCTCACCCAAAAAACTAGATATAAAAAATTGGCTCTGAAATTGGAGGAAAAAATGGTAAAAGTCATGCAAAACCCGGTAAAAATTAAAAAAAGATTCCACATTTTGTTATTAGAAAAACTTACAAAGTTTTATATTTAAAGATAAAATTGATTTTCAATTATTTAATTAAATTCGACTCTAGTTTGACCTTTTAGCTCTTGAACCATTTTTTATCTTTTTTTGGTTTGATGATCAGTTTGATTTTCTAAAAATTGATGATACATAATACACAAAATATCAATTCATGGGACAATATTTTTATCCAACCCACCTCTTCTTGAAGCTCTCATTTATACTCTAAAAAGAGTCTTCATTTTATTGTAACTAGACCAAAATGAGAGAAATACAAGCCAACCAAATATGGTTGCACATGGCTTTCAACCAATTAAATAACTTTAAATAAAAATTAAATGCCCTTTGGTTTGGTAGCTATCAAGTTCAATGACATTGAATTTCTCTTTGAGAGCTATAAAATTCAATTACAACATAAATGTGAATTAAACATTATTGTCATATGAGTAATGCTATTTAGCACTATTTGTGCTTGACAACATATTAAGGTGGCATTGAATGATAAGTTAAATTAAGTGGATCCTTTATTCATTCATTTAATTTCACTTATCATTTAATGCCACATTAGTTGCCACATAGACTGGTGTCAAGCACCACTTGTATTACATAGCATTATTCTTGTCGTATTGGACCACTTTTTACAGCTGCCCCTTAATTAAGTTTTCTTTAAATTACTCTTAGTAGAAATTTTCAACTTGTTACCTAGTTCCATAAACGTTTTACAGTATACTTTATGTTTTGCGCATATTGTATAACTTGCATTGAGTAATTTATAAAAATAATCATAGTTTCTTTAACTCTGTAAAAGCTATGAATCCCATTTAACTACTTATGTACTCTACTCTTCGTCGTTAAAAATCACACTACCCTTTCTTCCGCAAGGTGGAAATGGGGAATATTCTGAGTTTCCATATGAAGTGACTATGCCATCAACTTGTCACATGTATGGTAGATATAGTATGATTCTATTTATCTGGCAAATTAGTTGTCTTTTGCATTGTATCTCCCAGCTTGGCTAATCTAATGACTCTACGTTAACCACCCTTATAATTTGCTTCTAAAACACTTAAAAAAAAACCTTAAAAACATATCATTAGAAAAGGTAGAACATATTTATCAATGATATTAAATATTTGATCCTCACACAATCATGCTCCAATCTTCATCATCTCATATCTATATCATAAAATATATATTGCTCTTTTTAGTTTGCTGATTGTCATATTTCGTTCCTCTGTCTGTCTCTGAAAAAACAATACCATTTCCACATATCACTTTCTTGAAGATAAGATGTAAAATGTTTCAACAAAAAATTGACATGAAAATTGAATCAAGCTAGCTGCAATCCTAAGCAAAGCACGATAGAATGTTTGTTTGTATGATATACACGTACTTATATAAAAGACTTTATATTTTCTGCCCTTCCATTGTTTGTCTATTTATTTTTTATTATTATTATTTTGGTCAATATATAAAAATTCTATTTTACATGCAAATTCTAGATCCAAAAAGCGGAAAAAAATAAAGGGGGAAAAAAGAGTACGCTGAGATT
Organism: Nyctanthes arbor-tristis; assembly: GCA_963692815.1. Lineage (NCBI taxonomy): Eukaryota > Viridiplantae > Streptophyta > Magnoliopsida > Lamiales > Oleaceae > Nyctanthes > Nyctanthes arbor-tristis. Next base: position 29,702 of record CAVNYN010149871.1, read on the forward strand.
TTTGCGAAGTTGCATTGAATAGGAACCTCATGCACAATCTCTTGATCAAAAGTGTTATCATGATTGTACTAACATCATTGATTGGATAAAATTATGAATTCTTGATCCCCACCTTGATGATAATCTTGCAATCATGCAAAGGATGTGTCCCATTGCATTTTTGTTTATGTCTGTTCAAAAATAGAAACATTATTGATACACAATACACATGTGTGCTCTTAGCGTGTGTGAAATGTGATAAAAGTGAAAGAATTCAAATGCCTGCAAAACTAGGATGGACCATGCGCGCCGCTGGTTCTAATGGTCAAGTTTATTGAGATCTACCAATGCCTCTAAACTCATAATATAATTAGAAGACATTTAGTTGTAACTACTAAAGAAAGATCAAGATGATCATATAGTGGGTGTTCATAAAGCTATTTTAACTTAAAGATAGAATCCAATAAAATAAATTACATCCACATATTTTATGAGATTCACATATACTGCATACAATTTTCACCGCTTATTTCCACTCAAACTAATTCTATTTCTAAGTAAAAGTGGTTTGTGAACAT